>JAPEBW010002506.1:0-11523 GCA_027405785.1 Ophiocordyceps robertsii
GCTAGGCTGAAGCAAAGTTGGACAAGGCCAGGAGTCTCTTTGTGAGGGAAAACGCAGGGTTCCGGCTCGACCCCTGAGACGACTAAGCGCATCTCGTTGAAGGAGCAGGCCTGTTTCGAGTCTTGACTAATGTGGCTTAGGCTAGGAGGAAGAAGAAGATGGACGACAGAATCAGCCGGACGTGCGCGGGTGAGACCAGTTCCATCCGGCGCGTGCACAAGGGTCTCCTCGGTGCGTTGAACGACGGCAGCCGAGTGCCCGGCCGGGACCGGATTCGAGGGGTACTCACTTCAACGGCCACACGAATGAGTGAGTACAAGTTGATGAAAGCACCTGAATCTAACGCCTGGCTTGGCCTACAGTCTATGCCCCCTTGGCTATGCTGTCAGATACCAGCCAGGGATCGCGGCCAACAGAGTACTCACGCAGGGACGCCATTGGTGGCCTTGATCGATCCCGGTGGACGTACATATGCAGAGGCAGTCACGGCGTGGCGTCGGAGCATTTGGGGGCAGAATGATGGGAGTCTGAGCCAGAGGCGTCATCGGCCAAGACATGGCGCAACAGCTGAAGGCAACTCGCGGCTTACCGCATGACGGGGGTAACGTTGAGCAGGAGAGGTCAGAGCTCGACAACCACGACAGGCAGTTGCCTTGGGCCGTTGGTTGCCTTGTGTTGGCTTGGGCCAAGGGCGTCAGTCGCATCTCACGACCGTCACACGGCCGAGTCTGTTGGCAGTGCCATGCAGGCTGTGTCTCTTCTTGACAGCTGGAACCAACCACTGGGCTGAAGCACCGGCTTTGTATTGGCCGGCCTCGCTTTGTCCACGAGAGGCCGACTTGGCCATGCAAGGTTGCCTTTTACAGCGCGTCAGTCAAGCCCGACATACAAGACATGAACCCATTGTCATCTCGAGCATCTCCAGCGCTCTCGCCACATTGTCTTTTGCACCTCGAGCATCTCCAGCGCTCTCGCCACATTGTCTTTTGCACCTCGAGCATCTCCAGCGCTCTCGTCACATCGTCTTTTGCACCTCGAGCATCTCCAGCGCTCTCGTCACATCGTCTGACACACCGACGTTCGGGCGCCAGGAGAGCAGCATGGTGACCCTTGCCGAGGCCCGGAAGCCCAACAGGCTCATCCTGTGCTTTGACGGCACCGGCAACAAGTTTAGCGGATCCAATGCCGACACCAACGTCGTCAAGATGCTAAACAAGCTGGATTGCAGCAGCCCCAGCCAACAACACTACTACCAGAGTGCGTGTCTGCCGTTGGACGGCCTCGCTTCATGGTGGCTAACACGGCCATTAGCCGGCATCGGCAAGAGCTTCTGCACCTTGCCCAGGGGAAATAACGTCTTCCAGATGAGCGACATTCCGCTGGCCTGGATGATCCGCGAGGTCGAGCTCGCCGGCCAGCAGGACCCGGCAGCCGCCGTTGCGTGGTCCAACAACGTCGACGAGTTCAAACGGCGGTTCGCAAAGGGCAAAGACCAGGCGCTCCGGGGCTTCATGCACGACTCGCTGCGGTTTGGCTACGGCACCGCCTCCTTCAAGGTGCTTCTGTGGTGGCTTCTGGGTAGGCATCCGCCATGGTCAACGAAAGCAACGACGTGCTAACTCGAGTAGAATGGTGTCCCCTCATCACCCGCTGGGAACTCAAGGGCAGCCGGTGGGAGTACACGCGCTTCCCCTTGAACAAGGGCGGCACGCGCGATATTCCCCTCGACGCAGACTTGCACGAGTCGCTCGTCTGGCGGCTGGAAACTTACAACTCCTACAACCCCCGCAACAACCATGGCGACAACCAGGCACCTTGCCTCAAGCACGACGGCCGCGTTGCTGAAGTGAAGCTCAAGCATCAGTCGGACCCGGACCATAACATCTTCACCCTTCGCAACAGGTCGGCCGCAAATGGCGCGGGTATCAATGGCGAGAGTGAGGCCTAGAAAGATTTGCCGTGTTTCTTCTCCGCTATAGACTGTTTGAAACGCGTTGCATGTAGGTGGTAGAAGTGGATCGTCATCTTTGGCTATGGCTACGGAGGGGTTTCCGATAATCTGCTAACCCGCCTGACTTACACGTAGCTGAGTATTTCTATAGATATTGACGTAGGGTTGCCTTTTTATTTATAGCTGTGTTTTCTCTCCATCACCATCTGTTTTCTCTCCGTCACCTCCGCCAAAATGGCAATCTTTGACAAACTTGCCGACAAACAGCGCCAAGACTTGTCCAGGCAGTGGATTCATCGTGCCTTTGCCGCCCAACCAGAGATCCTAGATCTAGTCACTCAAAGACGATCTGGTGAGGCTCAAGGGATTGTCGGATGGTTTGCCGGATCATACAACTTCTGCTTTAGAGTCGGCTTCACCGAGGGGCCGGATGCCATCATTCGCTTTCCTAAGCCTGGTTGCGTCGTGTTTCCCGCCGAAAAAGTTACCAATGAGGCTCGAGTAATTGAGTTTATTCGCGAAAACACCACCATCCCTATACCACGCTTGATCAGCTGGGGACTTGCCGAGGACAGCCCGCAGAATCTGGGACCTTTTTTAATCTCCCATTTCGTCCATGGAGTTAGCCTGTCGAGTATCCTCAGGGACCCTGCCGATAGCGACTGGCAATTCCTCAATCCGGCTCTCGATGATAAGACGTTAAACGACGTCTACGAACAGGTGGCAGACATTATGCTCCAGCTCTTCCAGTTCGACTTCTCGGAGATAGGGGCCATCTCAAAGGACCCTAATTCCCACATGTGGTCTGTTGCTGCGAGACCACTAACTTATGCCATGAATGAGTTGGCGACTGCCGCATTTTCCCCTTTAAACCAGTTCCCCACGACGTCCTTCACTTCGGCCAGAGACTACTTCAAGGCACTAGCGCATGAAAACATAACACACCTTTATACCCAGCGCAATATCGCTGCCGACCAGACCTCGGCTGAGGAGCTATACATTGCTCGTCAGCGCTTCCTAGGAGTATACATCTCTTGCATAGGAACAATTAAGCACATGTCTTACTTGCTTCCCTCTAAGCCCTCAGCTTATTCGCTATCTGAATAAGCAAGGCGGCAGCGAGGCCTCCTATATTTACCAACCTGTCACGGTCGCTTCTGCAGGCACTGGATACTAACGCTCATGGACGTTGGGACTTTCATGGCGAGCGGCATCCCGACGAAGTGGAAATACTTCATCGTCTCCGACCCCAGTATCATCGTCGCCGCCGGCCCGAAGTGGATCGTCATATCGGCCGAGATCCGATGCCCCGGGTACACCTTGTCGACGATGAACTCCACCGCCGTGTAGCTGGTCCTGTTGACCAGGTTTAGCCCCTGATGGGTGTTGTCGTTCACGACGACCGGCGTCCCCATGCGGGGGACCGCAAAATTGGGTAGCAACAAGTACGCAAAAGCAAAAGGGGTGGGTGTTCCGGGCCAACGATTCACCATGGCTTTGACCATGCCGACATCACATGTTCGGCTGCATTTGGCCCCTTATTCGGGTTTCAAGACGTTATTGTTACCCGTGCCTTGACTCACACCATCCACCTTTACACGGACGGTAGGTCTCAAAGTGGCGTTAATCAGTGATATGAAGAGAGCTGTGTCGTTGTACTCCCGCCTGTACGTGCGACAGGCCACTGCCTCATGCATATCAGTAGTTATATCAGGCCGCGCAGCACGGTTGGATACGTGAGTTAGTGGCCAGGCAGCTAGAGTCTGCAAGAATTGTTGTCTTGCAGTTGCCTGGGTCGTCCTTGATCTAGGACAGTCGGTCATTTTGGACGTTGCTCCAGTATAGAAAACTCTCGTTAAGGATATAGACATGTTATAAGGCCGCTTGTGTTCGATTCGGGCGATGGCATTATCAACTGTACTCTTTCTACATCGAGGAAAACAACTGCATGCATCGCCCCTTGGGAGCGTGCATTTATTTTACTCGATGTAGAGGGTGAAGCATAGGAATTCAGCCGCACAAGTGGAACTGTACGGGTAGCGTCTTGACATTTTGCGGACCCGTCGCAGAAGAGTCTCACAAGCTCGCAAAGTTTGCCCTGTCAACACGTGCGCTGACAAGCATGTTTCGTCAAGAGCACGGCTGCCGCCACTGCCACTATGTAAGGGCCGTCCTCAGCCAGCAGGTTTTGGAGGCGGCAATTGCTTGCGCCTCAATCCCGAGTGGGGGTCTAATGGCTGACATCCTACTATATCCGGAATTCTCTCCCGAGTGAACACTTGATCACCATCCACCACCTCCTCGACTGATCCCACTCAACGCCGTCGTACGAGTCGGTTGTGGACAGGTGTTAAAGGGCCAACCCTAAAGTCGTGTAAAGGGAGGAAGCGGCTCCTGTCAGAGACTCGGGTCTCTTAGTAAAGCTTTGAGGACAATTCCCAATCCACTTAATCTACTAAAACTTCTAGTGCATCTACTACATCCACTGCACTGAGGCATTCAGTGTATGATAATCTTGCCCACTCCACTTGAGCTGGACTGAGTGGAATGGATTTTAATTCTAGGAAGCATTGCTACTGCGTCTTAGCTTCCCCTTTGGATAGGACAGAAGTCCATAAGCGAACCGCTTCCCCGAACAGAGAATCCGTATAGGTATATAAACCTGCCTAGTCTGCCTAGTTCAATCCAAAGGACCTCCTAACGCTATAAACACAACTAAAATAACACGTGATCCCACCGTTGCATATTTGCACTAAATACTCGCCAGTCTTTCCTACTTCTTACAACTCCCAAAACGAAACAAAAATGAACTTCTCGACTATTCTTGCCGCCTTCGTCGGTTTTGCTTCCGCCGGCCCGTTGGCCATGCCAGCTTTAGCTAGACGCAACGTCTGCGGCCCTAACGAGGACGCTGTCGCCCCTCTCTGCAACGGGTGCGAGCCGCAGTGTAGCCCGAAATTGGAGACGCCCAAGGCCAATATCCTGCCAGTCCCCGACGAACCAGCCCCTAAAAAAGGGCCGGCCGTACAATGCGGCCCTGGCGAGGTAGCTTCGACCCCTACTTGCATCGGCTGCAAGCTGCAGTGTCAGCCCAAGTTAAGTCCGGATGAGCTTTGCGCCAAATTCCGCAGCATGGGCTTTGGCGATGAGGCATGCGAGAAGTAAAGGCGGATTTTCACTGGAAAATCCATCCACACGCTGTCTGGAGGCCAGTCTTAGAGGGAGCTTGATTCAGGACTCAAGGGGGGCTAGGGCTAAAGTCGTTGTATAGAGTTCTCTCTGGAAGAGTTTAATCTCGGCCGACTATTAGATAGGTACTTAGCTTTTAGGAATAAAAAGACTTTCTGCCCTTTAAGAAAACTAATAATTATAACTAACTAGCCTTAAAACTTATAGAAGGAAATAAAAGAACTATACTTTATAAACAAAAGTAATACTATATTAGTTACTATACTAAAAAAAAGGCTACTAGGCTACGAGGTAATATTAATGCAAAGGCTTTATTACTATATTATATAGCTGCCGTTAGCAAGTTTCATTAAAAGGCCATGTCGTAACATATAGCTTATTTTATGTAAAGATAAACTATTATTACTTGAAACTAATCCCAAGTATATAACAGTAAGGTTTAATAGCTGTTCAAACTAAGAAGTAGCGGTAAGTTGTTCAAACTTGGCTTTGAGATGTCCTATTAGCTTTCCGTAATAATATACGCCAGAGACATTGGAATATATAGCTAAAAGCGAAGGCATTTAATTAGAAACGTTTAAACACTAGCCTAGAATCAAGTGGACATCCTCAAGATCATGCTCCTCCCAACTTTGCTTCAAAACGGACCCAGAAGCTTTTCTATAAGCAACTCCATCGATCCACTGAACCCAGAGGACTCCATAGCAGTCTTGATATGTGTATGTGGGGTCAGGGCCGTTTTCAAGGCAAGCAAGTCGTCGGAGGCAGATGGCGACAAGCTCGACCCTCAGGCCGCCGTTTGGAGAAGCAGCATCAGGGAAGTGGGATACGTCGTTGGAAGTGTGCAGGTAGAGGTCTCCACATTTTCTTCCGTTGTCGTCGGCCAAATTGACCACAATGTTCAACCGAGGGTCATGTGAGGACTCCGACGCCGGGATTCGAAAAGCAGCGAGCCACGCGCGTTTCGTGTTGCAAGAAATATAAGGCATCTGTAGTGGAGGAGATGGTCCCATGTTTTCATCAATAGTTGCGATGGGAACGGGGAACCAAAAGTAACGGTCGGCGATTGCAGAATGTTTGTAGGCATACCTGCCAAGACCTTCCGGGATATGGGGTTTCCAGTCGGCTGGGTCATGTTTATCAGGGCTGTACTCTTCTCTCGTCCAACCATCAGGCGTTTCGAACGTAGGGTCATGAATTTTCTCGTAGATCTCGGACCAAGTGGATCGAATGGGTCGTCTTTCACTCGAGTCTGGGGTGCCATGATTGTACCATTGGGTAATTGGAGTTGTCCTGCATCCCCGGAGAAAAGAAAGACTGAATGTCTCTTCTTCTAATATGCGCATACCGAAAGACTTCCAAGAAATCCAAGACCAGGAAGGCAAATGGGAATGAGGAAGAACCGAGCGTCGTCGCCCGGAATGAAGACGTCTTTCGAGATCCATTAAAAGGTCCGTCTGCCACATCAATGCAGAGTCGAAACACATTTCAGGAAGGCCAAGGAGAAATCCTCCTGGGAATGAGCGACCCAGGATAGCTAGAAGACCAGTAACGCCCGGCACGGCATCCTCGGGGTAGGTGAAATCACTGTGATTGTAATGCGTCAACAGTCTTCTCAGCTCGCTAAAGTCGGGCTGCCCAGCAAGTATGTGGGAGATTGAGTCAGGCTGCCTTGAACCTCGAAAGGTGCTCTTATCATGCGCTTGAATTAGATCCTCGGACCATAATGCGCATGAGCAATCCCAGTAGACTTGGCCCTCTGCAAAGATGAGGCGTCTCTGTGCTAGATAGAACTCTTGGAAAGTCCAACCTCGCGAAAAATATGGCGAAGATCCAGTCAAGTTGGCGAGAACGGGTGTATTTCTAAGGAGGACTTTGTCATCTAGGAACAGCGAAAGAACGGTTTGGCGGAGTTGCCGAGACGGAGATATGCCCTCCAGACCCCGAATTCCATCCATTGAATCACCATCAGTCGCAACAATGGTCAGCTTGGCGGAAGCGTAGATGGCGCCCATCAGCTGCAGCTGCGATGCGACGTGGGCTTCATCACCTTGGATGATACAGATTGCGTCGGCCCAGAGGTAACGCTCGTCGATGGCCCGGACTAGCTGCATGGCATGTCTGATGGATGTGGCAATGTTTGAGGTCGACAGGCTTCCTGGTTTCTGAATGTCCTCGAGTAGGCGACGGACTGTCCGAAATCCAGTCGAGGCGCCCCATCTGTAACTCAACGCCACGTATTGAGAGACGGCGGTGCCGGGGACAATGCAATAATCGACAGTATCAATAAGCCAGGCAGGCGAGACGTGGGGGATCTCGAAGGGGTTGCGGCATTGCTCTCGGTGCTGGCCGGCGCATATATCTTTCCATTCTCTTATCAAGCCCACGTCGATCCAGTCCGGGTCAAGAAGGCGTCCGTAACCGGCTATCTGGGTCTCATGACGAGACCTGGCCAAGAGCAGAGACCAGATCTGCCCACCCGAGCACTCTGGATTGTCATGGACGAGAATTTCTGGCTCGCCGCTTCTTTGAAGGCAGACGTTGCAAGGTTTGACGCCCGGCGAAAGGTCGTCCCGGAGGTGAAGCAGTAGTGCATCGTGACCCGGACATGGCGTTTTGAGAACCTCGTCGAATGGCCCTAGGTCAATATCCACCTGATTCTCGGTGAATAGGGATCTGAGGTGGCGGCAAACTGTGCAGGCCATTCAATCAAGTTGCTGCAGTTGAAGTGGAGCGTGAAAAGCTACTCAAGCCGACACGTCAGCTTCAACCCCGCACCGCGGCTGACCCGCCACCGCTGAGTCATCCAGCCTGGCCCTGAAACGGACTTTTATATTCGCATACCGTTTTGCACGTCGACGTACCGTTCTTGGGCCTATTTATCTTACATAAGTCATATATAATGCAGCCGTATTTATGATGGAGAGGTTGTCATGTTTCGCTGCATCAGGGGTCCGCTACGAGAGCGGTGTAGTTATTCGGGTCCGCGCCCAGGGGTGCGGGAATGTAAGCACGATAACGGCTGCTGTATGCGGCAAGATGGGGATCAAGTCCCCTTTACGGTGGCGGGAAACAACATCCCACCGGATTTATATGTGTAGCTGTTTCCGGAAGCTAGTCCGGGTACCTACAGAACATCTAGATTAAGGGGGCAGAGCAATTTACACATACCATATGTAACAGTTATAAGCCCGGGATAAAGTCCGTGGCTAAAAGGCATCACACGCAAAGTGAGGCTACCGTCACATCATTTGAACCCCCTTTCAACGCTGCGGCCTGCTTCCACCGCAACGTCTTCCAACGCTCTCAAATTCATCAAATTCAACACAACCACAACTACAACACCTAAAGAAGCCATTCACGATGGAATCTTCAAACACAGAACTGCCGCCACCTACACATATTCTTTCAAGGCCAGAAGACTGGACTAGGTGGTACCAGCAGATTAAGAATCTCGCGGAACTTCACCACATCTGGAAATATATAGACCCCGATTCCAATGTGAGGCCACGCAAGCCTCAACGGCCGGTCTATTCGGAACAGGGTGATGACGAGGATTCAACTCAAGCCGCAGCAACAGGTGCGGTTGCTTCAACTTCAACACAACCGCTGCCGCAACAGCAGCAGCCTTCAGCACAGCCTTCAACACGGCTATCAACGCAACAGGGTCTCCATAGTCTCGCCGCTCTTGGCGCCCCCAAGGTCGATGGAGAAGACGACCAAGCTTAAGTCTTGGTTAAGAACGACGAGGCAGCTATTGCCCTAGCTCGTCACAAGAGGGTTCTTATGCCTTAATATGACCGAGACCTTGAGCAATTCTTCCTCAAAGAGACGCTTCTCACCAATATGAGCGCATTCATCACACATAGCCTCTCAAAGGAATATAACTACATCCCAAAGGCGATCACCGCCCGTGCGAAGCTTCAAGAGCTCCTTATTAAGGTGTACCCCGGAGAGTGGGAAGAAAAGGCCCTAGCTGAAAGAGCCCTCCGCAAGCTCTTATCAGCCCATGTCAACAAGTGCAACCTAGCTAGCTGGGTCATTAACGTCCACGATGCCTTCTACCTCTGCAAGGATGTCTCCTCAACGATGGGGGAAGAGAGGGAAATTATACAGCAATTCCTGCGCAGCGTTAGGAGAAGGTTCCCCGCATGGTCTGATATGTGGCATATGCACTACATGATGGCCAGCAAGCGGAAAGAGACCCTCCCTACATTCTCTGAGATGGTCACCTTCTTCCGCATCACACTGGCCACGAATTCTTCAACGTCAGACTCGTCAGCTTTCCCGGCAAGCTATTAGGCCAAGGACTAGGACGGGAACAAGACCAAGGAAGAGGGCTCTGCAAAGAAGGGACTCACGAAGTGTAAGGGGTGCGGAATGCAAGCACGAAAACGGCTGCCGCACTCGGCCAGACGAGGGGCAAGTCCCCTTTACGGTGGCGGGAAACATATTACCACCGGACTTGTATGTGTCGCGGTTTCCGGAAGCTAGCCCGGGTACCTATAGAGTGTTGGCTTGCCACCCCCTTGATTGAGGGGGCAGAGCAATTTACACGACTTAACATAACAGAGGGCAACTTCTATTATGCCTGGAGGAAATCCCGTATGTATCCATCGCACCAAGTGATACAACGGTTGTAGTATATCGCCTCATACCACTTGGAGCCTCATATTTCTTCTCGCTTATTTTCCAGCCTTAGTCGATGCTTCTATGCCAGTGTGAGGCCATCACAAGGAGGTACGCTGATAATGCAGGGGGGACAAGAGGCCAGGTGGCGGTGGGGAGTCGACACCTACTCGGTCATCCTGCTCGAGGCCTGACGGGGATTCTCCCTCCGGAAGGCTTTATTCTTGCAACCGACAGGCGGGCCAACGCGGCCGTACCTCCTATTATCTTTGCTACCTAACGGACCGTACTGTGATATGTGAAGCATTACAGACGGGCCTGCTCAACGGCCAATTTCTCTGAGCGAACTAAAGCGCAGTCCGCAGCATTTGAGGCTGCCAATGCTAGTGCCTCGCTATCTAGCTAGTCTATATAGTCTGTCTATCGTACAGTACGCAGAGCGAGAGCCGGACATGGCCGGGGGCTCCTGACCAACTAATCACCTGGACATGTCAGTTCCCCAGCCCGCCATGATTGAAGTTACCTAGGATACGGAATACTGCTCTTGGGGATCATGTCGACAACGTCATCATGCGAATCGCAGATTTGAGACATTGGACTGCTCTGCATGCTGAGACGACGGTCTAGAGAGCTGCCGGAGGGCTGAATGGCATCAACGGGACGGCCTTTGTTACCGATACTCGTGCCCATCTCGAGTGACTGCTCTTATGTTGTCGCAAGGCCTTGCAGAGATTCTTAGCGTGTCAGCACTCTGCGGTGCTCCATCTATCCATCTACTCCATGGAACAGCTGTACGATATGAAGGTGCTTTCTTGAATCATGGGCGCCATCTCCAGGTATATGACCGCCTTCAACCCGCCATCTGGTCCTCTGTCCGCGTTCATGCATCCCCCGCTCGCCAAGAAACAGTGTTGCCAGCCAAAAACCGTCTTTTCCCCGATTCCTTAGATACAGGCCATAAGAAGCCTACATCTTCAGGACCCCCAGAGGCCCCCGAGAGTTCCGAGACGTCTTGCCCGAAGCGGTCGCTGCCAACTTACATGCCAGCGCCAGAGGCTGGGCCCGACCTAGCGTCGAATCCGGTATTAGCTTTCCGGCTTTTCCCTGCTGTTCTTCTCCTCTCCTCTGCCTGGCTTCAATAGGACGCGCAACCGGGGGAAGAGAGTTGGGCGCTTGCCTCGCCTGTGCGCTTCGGCCTTGAGGCGTCGGGGTTTTAGGTGGCGTCTTGAAAGCGGGCCATGGACATGTGCGCAAGGCATGATGAGAATTATGGAAGACGGCTGCCTCAGGGTTCGCTGTGAGACATACGGGGGGCATGGAACAGGTCTCATCGGCCCAGCAGACGTCCTCGACTTCACGACGTGCCGTCGAGCACTTGCAATGTCGCGCAAGCAACCTGAAAGGAGCAGGTAGATGCAGAGCACGCTCATGGACTACGGCAGAAGAAAAGAGGAGAGAAGTCCGACGGCCAGATCGACGGAAGCAACGTCCCCAGTGAAGTTCGGTCTTTACCAAACCCTCTTTGGCCGGGCAGATACTCGGGGACCTTCGAGCCCGGAGCTCCGGACGAGGTTTCTTTCCCACATTGGCCGGTGACCATGAGGCACCACCTCCACCCTCGCCTCTGCTCCTCGAGGGGGAGCGCCGTGGCAGCGGGAGTGGCGGAAAGGGGCTTAGCTTGCGGAAGCATCGCTCTCCATGTGGGAATCCCATCCCAGGCCACGAGGTATAAAGCGGCTGGCCACTTATACCGC
>JAPEBW010002507.1:0-11517 GCA_027405785.1 Ophiocordyceps robertsii
CTTCTTTATATTATAAGTGTTTAATATAACTTCTTTAATAAGAAATCTCTTAACCTTTTAAAAAGCTTTGTTTACTTTTAAGTTTTACTTAAAAAGGTCTATTTTAGCTTTTTTAATATAGATAAAATTAATATTAATATCTTAAAAATGTTTGATATAAACTTCTTATAATAATTTTTATATCCTATAAAGCTTTAAATTTCTTAAATATTTATAAGAATTAGCGAATCTTTAATTATAAAAATCTTCTTAAGGTTGATTTTTATATAAAAATAAGTAATTATATACTTAAAAAACTTTACTTCTTTTATATAAAAGCTATATTTCTTTAGTAAGATATATAAGCAATTTCTTCTTAACGCCTTTAGTATTATATTATCTTTTTTATAGTGTTGCTTTAGCGTATTAAAATATATAATAATAATATCTAAATAGGCCGTATAGAAACGGTCTAAATAAGAATTTAACATACTATTAATTCTCTTTTAAAAAGTTACTAGTATATTAGTTAATCTTAAAGGCATAACTAAAAATTCGTAGAGTTTTATATTGCGTTTTAAAGGCTATTTTAAATTCGTCTCCTTCTTTTATACGTATTTAGTTATAAGCAGATTTAAGGTTAACTTTTTTATATTACTACTTATTAGCTAATCTATCTTTTTTTTTATATATAAAAAGTAACGGAGTTTAGTCCTTTATTATATTATTATTTTTCTCTTTAAAATCGATATAAAGTCGAATCTTTTTAATATCTTTACTATTCTTCGAAGCAAATAATATCAGAGCTTTTTATATTAATTTAAACCTTTTAATATAACATTTTTATAGGTTCTTATTAATAGATTGTTTTAATAACTTTAAATGCTTTTTATTTAAGTTATATATCTTATAAATTTAAAGCTTAAAGCCTTCTTTTAACTTAATTTTATAATTCTTACTACTTCTTAGTTGTAGTTTATCTTTAGGTAGTAGTGTAAATATATTAAAATATCTTTTTTAGTATATTTTTAAGTATTTTTAAATAATAATCTTTAAGGTATTTTAAGTTAATAGTACCTTTTAGCCGTCTTAAATACTATATTCGCTCTTCGGGTTGCCTTTAATTAATAGTACCTTCTAAATACTATAAGCCTTTTTATAAATTATCTTGTCCTTTTCTTTTATTCCGTTTCTTTATCTTCTTTTTTTTTATAAGTTATTGCTACTTAATATTCTTTAAAGTATTAAATAGATTCTCTTTTAATAAATTATAAGTAGCTTTATAATTATCTTAAGGGCCTTTAGTATTTTTACTAAGGTTAAGTATTAATTTCGCGGATATTATACTAGATTTAATACTATTATCGTTTATTATACTAGTGATCTTATTGTTTTTTTTCTAATATAAATAAATACGATATTTATATCCGTATAAGCCACTTTATTATTATCGTTACTACTATTTCTTCTATAGTAATCGTTAAGTACTATTATATTTAAATTGTTTAAGGGTTTCGTTTTAGTTTCGTCTTTTATTAAACTATAAAGAGGGATATCTAAAGTATTATCTTTAAACCTAAAAAGACCTTTATCTTAATCTATTATAAGATTATATTTCTATAAAAAGGGTAGTCTTAACATAATATTATAGCTAATAGCTAAGATATAGAAAGAATCTTTAAAGTTATAAATTCTAATTATATATTTAAGAGGATTAGTCTTACATATAATCTTGCTATTATTATACTTAAAAGGTAATTCTTTTACTAAAAGATGTATATAAGGCTTATTCTTTCTTTTATAACGTAATTAAAAACGATTAACTATTTTAAGAAAAATATATGTTCTTATTACACCGTAATCTATTTATATATTATAGTGATATCCTCTTTATTTTAATAAAACGGTTATTTTTATACTTTAAGAATTATTATTTAATATACGTAAGTTCTTTATCTTAAGGAATAGCCTTGATATTTTTAGGCTTCTTAGTGTTTTGCCCTATTTACTAACTTTTTAGGAATTCTTAATTCTTTTTACGGAATTAGTTTATATTAGTAACTAAGCTGCTTAATAGTTTTAAAAACTTAATCTTTATTAGCTTTATAGTTCTAAACTAGTTTACTAATAATATTAATACCTTTTTTACGATCGATTTCTTTTTATCGCTTTTAGTTATTTATTTCTTCTTACTTACCTTTTAGCTAATTTTTAAGCTGTCTATTTAAAAATTGCTTTACTTTTAGTAGTATTTCTAAATTATAATTCTATTTATAAAGATTATAATTTATCTTAAAATACTCGCTATATTGTTTAAATATATCTTTAATAGCTAGGTTAAGGAATTATATATCTTTCTTAAGCTTATTAGCTAGCTCGTTATTCTATTTATAAAGATTATCTTTATCTTTAATTAGATTAATAATATATATAAAAAGAGATATTTAGTCTTCTTTTAGCTTTACACCCTTATTCGTTAAATTTAGGTTCCTATTTTAAAGGTTTTTAATAGTTATTTTGTTATATTTCTTAAAGAGTAAAAGATTTTTAATTTGAATTTAGTTATTAGTATTTTCTTATATAAGTTCCTCTTTATCGGCTTTAATATCCTTTTTAAGGTTTTCTATAAAAACTTTAATATCGGTTAAAAGCTTTTTAGTTATTATAGCAAGTTTATTATAAGTCTTCCTTAGTTTTTAAAACTAGCCGCTTCCTAACTTATTTAACTTATATATAAGGTAGTTATTAATATAGTATTTAGTTTAAGATAACTACTTATAAGCCCTAACCTTAATAGTAATTACTATATCGAGATACTTAATAAAAAGAGTATAAGGCCTATTATTATCTTTTTTTATAGAAGTGGGCTCTTTATTTATTTAATTTAATTTAAGGTCCTTTAAATTATAGCTACTATTATCTTCTATATTTTAAGGCGTAACGTTTATATTAAAATACAGAGTGTTCTCGTCGTCTTAATTTATAGTTTATAAGTAAGTTTTATGCTTATAATTATCCTTAGTCTTAAAAGGATTTTTTACTAGTCGTCTAAGCTTTTAGCTTTAAATATTTATCTTAAGTTCTTCTTTATTAAGACCCTTTATAGGCGAACTAAACTTAAACGGACTAAAGGTCGGCATAATAAGCTTAGCGTTAATTTTAGTATTCTTAGTAAAAAGTAGTAATAAAGTATCTTACGGATTATAAAATAAGGGCAGAATTCTCTAAAAATAAGTATATTCTTTCCCTTAAAATAATTCTTCTTCTTAATACAATCCCTTATTATATAGCCTTCTTTTTAGAAATTAAAGTATTAAATAGCTTTTTTAACTAGCTTTAGCGGGCTCGCCTTAAGGGTATTTAAGTTTATTGCGTTACTTAAGTCGCGCTTTTACTTTTTATTATTTCTCTTAATAACCTTACTAGAAGTTAAACAGTATTTCTTTTACTACTAGCGTTTATATTACTTATTGTCTATTAAGACTTCTAAACTAATATAGTCTAAAAGCGTCTTTAGCTTATCTAGGCGGTAAATTTTCTTTTTAACATCTTTTTTAAAACCTTTATAGAAATTTGCTATAAAAGTATCGTTTTTTTATTTTAGCTTAAAAGTTATTTTATAAAATTCAAGCTATATAAGCTAATAAAGACGTTACTAACTTTAGGCCTCTTAATTTATGCTTTACTAATCGTTGCTTACTTATAATTCTAAACGTTTTTCGTAAAGCTTTTTTAAAGTTATAAAAATTCTTAAAAATATTCTTCGTCTCGGAATCCCTATCTTTAAGACTATTATCTATATAAACCTTAAGAATCAGTTTAAACTAAGTTGCTATTAAGCCTTATAAGCAACTAAATATAAATATAACCTTTAGTACTTCTTAATTTATCCTAGTAAGATAAAACTAAAAATAAGCCTTAAGAGAGGTAATAAACTTTTATAGCTTAGCTAATTCTTTAGTATAAGGTTTAAGAGCTTGAATCTTTAAAATAAAACTACTATTTATAGAGCTTATAAGGGGATAATAAAGCTTTAAATATCTTAAACTAGCTTAAATCTAACTAGAAAGCTATAGTATTAAAAAAGTAGATATTTTATCTTTTATTTATTTTAATTAAATAAACGTAATTATAATAAATACCTTTTTTTTCCTTAATAGCTTAAAGAATTTACTAAGTATAAAATCACTAAGTATTCTTTATTAAAGCTATAAGTTATAATTTATATTATAAGCTAGTTTTATATTACCGGAATACTAATTTTTCGTTAAGATAAGTATCTTAGCTTTATTTATTAAGTTTATAATTTATAGTAGGAAAAGGAAAAAAAGACTTAGTATAGACTATTAAACTAAATAAAGTAAAGGTATCTTATTATACGGATTTTTTAAGTTAAAGCTAACTAAAAAAGAAGAAAAAAGGCAAGGAAAGAAGTTAAAGGAAAAGAAAAGACCTCTTTTTATACTTTTCTTAAGCTATTAAAAGGCTTTCCTTTTATAAACTTTTTATGTTTTTATATATTAATTTATAACCTATACCTTATATAACTTATAAAGTTACTAAACTTCTTCTTAAGCTAATAAAAATAGCTTATGCTATTTTTATTACTAGTTATAAGTAATATATAATTTATTACTTACAACTAGCTTATAAGCCTAAATATCCTTGTTTAAAAACTTTTTACGAGATTTTATCCTTTTTTAAAGGGAGGCTTCTTACTTTAGCTTTATATAAAGTATTAGTTAATTCTATAAAGTATTAATTAATTTATCTAGTACTAATTCTATTATTAGCTAAAGCTAACTTAAGCCGATTATAAGCGTATTAAACCTATACTACTTATAGCTAATACTCGCTATCTTTAACTATTAAGCTATATTATCTTTCTTTATAACTATTAATATCTACTTAAATAGTTAGAACTTATAATTAGTAGTATTTACTTTACTAGTTACTCTTTTATATTTAGCGGTATGTACTTTACTAAATATTAATATTTTTAGTACCTAGAATTAGTAATAAAATAAGGTTTCCGTTAGATAAGGCTTAATTTTAATAAGCTTTATACTTAGTATTTATATTAAGAGACGCTATATATATAATATATATAAAGTAAGAGGGGCGTTATATAGTAGTGCTATATATCGTGCTTTACTTATTAAGTAATAGTAGCGGGCGCGAAAACGAATATAAAAGCAGTAGTATATAGTTACTAAGCGTATTAAAGGCTATAGTATAAAAAGACGCTTATAAGCCGGCGGGAGATAAAGCGCGGGGGATTAAAGTAAATATATTAAGGCGAGGTATAGCAGAACTATTATAAGAAAGGGCGCGCGTATAAGGAGATTAATAATTAAAAAAGATAAAAAAAAGGAAAAGAAAGAAAAAGAAAAGTATTTATACTTATAGAAAAAAGGCAGTAAAAAATAAAACGTGCCTTAAGTACTAATAAAGGCGGTAAACGGAGGGGGTATATTATACCGCCTAAATATTTTTAATAGCAATATAGCGGCGTAAGTAAGTAAGTATATAACGCTTTTAATGCTATAGCGTAATATTATTTAAAGAAAAACGTGAATATATAATCGTAAGTATAAAAAAGGTAATTATACTAATTAATATTAAGAGCGAAATAAAACGCGGGGTGGCGATATTATATACCCCGGTATATAATACCTTAAAAGAAAGATAGTATTATAAGCTATACTATAAGAAGAGCTATAGTTATATTATAGCGAATGCTTAAAGGTTAGGCTAATATATAGCTTAAGTTATATAATACTTTACTTAAACTTAGCTTAAGTTTAGCTTAAACTTAACTTAAGTATAAGCTACTTAAGCGACCTTTATAAGTAAGAAGCTATATAGCTTAAATTAAGCTTTTTTTTTCCTTACCTTTAGATAAATAATTATTTAGCTACGTACTACTAAACTAAGTAAATACTAGCTCTTAATACTTAGCTATAATACTAGCTAAGTTAAAGTCTTTATAAGATTATGTATATAGCTATATTATAATAAAAATAAGTCTTAAGCCGTTATTATATAGCTAAGAAATCTTTAGAAAGTACTATTAGATAACCTTACTTTTATACTTAGCTTAAGCTATTAGCTTAATAAAAAAGTAGTTATAAGCGCCGCTATTAGCATCGCTATTAGCGCTGCTACTAGTAGTAAAAAGACGTAATACTAACTAAGTCCCTTAAAGCTAGTTAAGCTTTAAGACTAAGTAAAAGGGGCACTTAGTTATTTATATACTTATTTTACGGCGTTTAGCGATAGCCTTATTCCCGTAATCTACGTATTTATAGCCCTTTAGGTAGCGAAGATAAAAATAAGAAGGGCTAGCTATATTAATCTTCTTTACTACTATAGCAAGGGTATATCTATCTACTTATATAAGCTTATAATAAGCTGCTTAAGCTACTTAAAAGGTAGGAAAAGTTTATTTTTAAAGAGACTTTATAGCGGCACCGGCTTATAGTAAAAAGAGCGATATAAGAAGCTTTAATTAAACGATAGAGAAAATATATAAAAATATATAAATTCTATTAATATAGTAGGCAGCCTAGGCGCGGGGAATATACGCACTTAATTATATAGTATTAGTGCTACGCCTTAACTAGCTACACTATCCTTACTTTTTATAGTATACTAGTTAGTTAAGGCCTTTATAAAGTTGTCTATATATTAACTTAAAGTCTGCTATTAGCTTTTATAATAGTATATCTTATTAAGTTTATAATTTTAACTTAGTATAAAATACTTTAAGATTAACTAAGTAATAAGCTTATAGTTAGTTCGCGAGTAGTTTATACTTTAATATATGTAGCTCTTATAATTAGCTACTTATATTAAGTTTTAAGGCTATAAATATTAAATTCCGCTTATCCCTTCTTTAAAGTATATTTTATCCAAGCTAGTAGTTTTATCTAAGTAAGATTAAGTATAATATTTATCAGGCGTTAAAAAAAGTCTTTTAAAATATAATAGCGTTTAGCTCTTATATTAATATATATCTTATATAAATTACTTAGCCCTCCTTTCCCGTAGATTACAATTTAAGCATATATAAATTAAAATAGTCTGTTTAGCGAGTTTATAGGTTTAATAAGCTTTATATTAATAATAAATATATTCTTAATAAGCGTAAAGACTATAATTAGAATAAAAAGAGGCAGCTCTTTTATTATAAAGTAAATGTAATTTACCTATTTTTTTATTCACGTTTATTAGCTTAAGCCTATTATCTATTATCGTAGTATTAGCGTTTATATATATATATATAAATTAATCTACTACCTTTAAAGGAAAATAAGCGCCGCTTTTAGCTATAGTAGCCGCTTAAACTTCTAAAGTAAATTTAATAAAAATAGGGCTATCTTTATACCTTAAGCGGAAGGCGTAGATAAGGCGTCTAATTACTTTTACTATAGCTAAAGGCCGGCTAATATAAGTATAATTATTAGCGCTAAATGCTATAGCGGCTATATAGTACTAATTAAAGTAGCTAGCAGCTTTATATTAGCCTGGGATTTACCGGCGTTTAAAGTAGTAATATACTATATTTTTTCTTATAGCTATAACCTTATACTTAAGCTTAGTTCTGCTTATAGCGCTAAACGTTAAGCTTATAGTATAAATAGCTATTAGTTAATAAATAATAATAGTATTGATTTCGTCGTAGGCTTATTAGCTAGCTTACCTTAAGATTTAATAAAAAGATTTGTTTAAAGCTAAAATTTAGCTTTTTATATTTAATAACTTATTCGTTAAAGTTATTAATCTTAGTTAGCTAGCGGAAAGATTTCTATAAAACGATTTCTAGCTATTTATATATAATTATAGTTGAATATTACTTAATATAAAGGGCTACGTTAGCCTTATACTTAAGGCGTAAAATTAAGCTTTAAAAGTGTACGCTATTAATAATACTATTTAATAGCCGTGCTATATAATAAGCTTAGGATTAAAGTAGCTAATTTATCTAAATAATTAGGCCTACGAATACTTACTTAGCTTAAAGCGTTTATAAACCTTTTTACGCTTTAATATATAATAGTTTTACTAGTTTCTTTAATAGTATTAAACGATATATTAAATAGGCTAGCTAGGTTTAAGCGATTAATATCCTCCGGGTAAAAACAAGGGGCTATCTTTAAGCCTAGCTATTTCTTATAGCTATTTTAACAATTTATTAGTTATAAACTTATATAAAGTAAGTTAAGTAGATAGTTAAGGATATCTTTTATTATAAGGATAAGTATAAGTATAATAAGAGGCGTTATACCGGCAGCTAGCGGCGGTGGCGTTATAGCTAAGGCTTAGCCCGGCGTACGACTTAAAATCGCTATATATTTTACTAAAGTATTTTTAGGAGGTATCCCGGCAGCGTACTTAATAGTAAGGCTCATTTTATATAGCTTTTTATTAAGGTAGATTCGTAGCTAATCAACCTAGTTAAAAAAAGCGTTCTTAGTTTTTTATCTTTTTATAGAGTTAAGTTAAAGTTATTTAGCTAAATAAGCCTTAGATCTTTCTACTAACAATTAAAAAAATTAATAACTATGTCGGTAAAGTATAAGTGCTAGGGGAAGTAGCTATTAAATAGATATTAAGTATAATAAAAATAAAAGATATGTATAGCTTAAGCTTTTTTATCTTAAGTATTAAGTACTTTTTAAAGTTCTTTAAGTAGCTGTTTGATTAAAAGTTAATTAGCTTTTAAGATTAAATTATATACAAATAAAAGCTTCTTTTTTTATAAGATATCTTTTAATATATAGTGCTTAAGTAAGACTATTATGCTTTTTATCTTTTTATAGTTATAAAACCTTAGTATATAAAGATTTATAGTTAATAGGAATTTAGGAAGGGAATTACTACTATTTCTTATATAGTAAACCGGTAGAATTAGTAAGCTATAAGTTAGTTAAAAAATATGATTTATTATAATAAGGCCTAAAAAGGGAGTCGTAAGTAAGACTATTTTACTAAACTTAGGCTAACTACTATTTAAAATAAGTAAGCTTGAAATTAAAGCAGATTTTACGATTAATTAACAGTAAAATAATTACTTAGCTTTTTTTTAAAGCTAAAGGATTACTCTTTATTCATACCGTAATTTCTTATAGGAATTCCCCTTAACCTTTTTACGCTTTCTTCGTTTTTTCTTAGCGTATTTTAAGGGAACTATATTAATATTATTTATCTATAATTTCTAAGTACTTACTATATATTATACTTTTACTTTATAATTTCCTTATATTGCATAAGTTATATTTTAAATAGTATAATATTTAGAAACTTAAAGCGTAATATAGTAAGATTATCTCGAAACTATTAAGGGACTTGCTTTATATTTCTTAGTTATATACTAGTAATTTCCTTATTGTAAAGCAAAGACTTAGGTTATAGCGGATTGCTTATCCTATCTTATAATACTAACGCTATATTATAATATAAGTACTTATAACTTTTAAATTTTATAAATACTTTTTAATAAGTTTTTCTTTAATTCTTACTAAGTATTATGCTTATTATTATTATACTTATAACTAAGCTTTACTTAGTTTTTATATAAAACAAAAACCTTTATAATTAAGCTTTTACTTAGCTACTATTTATTATATATAGCCTAGCTATTAGCTTATTTATTTAAAAGCTAATAGCTTAACTATTAAAAAGCTTATAGCTTAGCTATAAACCTAGCTACTAAAAAGCTTATAGCTTAGCTATAAACCTAGCTATTAAAAATCTTATAGCTTAACTACTAAAAGAAATACTAGTTTAATTAGCTCAAAGTATAATAATAAGTATAATACTTCGTAATTTATTCTTTAAGTACTTATAGAAAGTATTAGTAAAGAAGTAAAATCTTAATAGTAGCTTATTTAAAAAGGAATAAATATCTTACTAAATCTTATAATATACCTTAGCTAGGATATTATATAAGTAAGATCTTAATAAAGCTTAATAGCCTTTTATACGCTAATAAAAAACAAATATAAACCTAGTACTAATAAAAAATAAGCAGAAAGGTCTACTTTATAGCCCGAAGAAAAATAATAATAATCTAGCAGACCGGAACAACTATAATACGCTAAAATAGTATAATAATAATTATAAAATATAAGATATAAGCGTTCCGGCTACTTATATAGTAATATATAAGATATAAGTATAGAAATAATAATTACTATCCTAACTCTTAACTAAGGCCGGGGCAAGACTTTTTAATAGTATAGTATTATCGCACTAGTTCTCCGTAGTAAATAGTAGCAATTCCTTTAGCGTAAGTTCGATTCCCGTGCGAGAAAGTAGACTTATAAGTCTATAAGGAAATAAGCTCCCCTTAGGCGCGCGTAATAATATAAGTATATATAGCTTTTAGCTACTAGCTTAATAAACCGGGGAGGTCCCGTCTTATAGATAATAAGGACGTTATTATCTTTACTTTTAAGGCGGTAATTATTATAAAACGTAAGATATAAGCGTTCTAGCTACTTATATATCGGTATATAAAATATAAGTATATAGATAATAATTACTATCTTAACTTTTAACTAAGGCCGGGGCGAAACCTTTTAGTAGTATAGTTTTATTATACTATTTCTTTATAGTAATAAGAATTTAGTTAATACCTCTCCGCGCTTATAAAAGACTTTTCTTTTCTTTTTAGCTAAAACTTAAACCTTTAAGTAATTTAAATTTACTTTTCTTACTACTTTATTTTTATACTTTAGTACCTTTTTCCCACTTTATACTTTTAGTATATTAAACTAACTACTTTTACTAAAAGTAAAAGCACTTTTATTAAAAAGATAATTAGTATTTTAATATTAATTTTCTCTCTCTTAATAAGTTTAATTTTTTTTAAAAAAAAAGTAAAGCTAAAAAATGTTTATTTTTTATTTTTTATTACTTTTTAAGCTTTAAAATAGCTTACTTTTAATCTTTTTTTTAAAAAACTATATTATTTTAAAATCTATTATAAGTATAAATATTAAAACGAAAATATAAAACTTATTAAAATAATTACTTTTACTAAAAGTAAAACCACCTTAATAAAAAAATAACTAATATTTTAATAAATTTTTTATAAAAAGGTACTTATAAAAATATAAAGATATAAATACTTATATTATAAAAGTATATAGCTTAGCCGACTTTTTTTTTCCCTCCTTATTTATTTAAAGCCTTACTTTTATACTATAATTAATATAGCTTTTATAAAAAGTTAACTTAAGTATAATAATATAATAAACCTCGCTTAACATACTTTATAATATTACTTTATATTACTTTTTTATAAGTAAATTTTTTTAAGAATCTTCTAAAGAGCTAAAACTATATAAAGGCGTACTTAAGTGCTTAAGCTAATAAAGGAGGGGTCCCCCTTAAGAAGGGCCCTTATTATAGGGGTTTATCCCCTACACGAGGTAAGCGCGATATATAAGACAAATACTTAAAGATATTAAGCTTTCTTATAGATAACTAAGAAAAGTTTACTAAAAGTTCACCCAACCCTCTATATAA
>JAPEBW010002508.1:0-11506 GCA_027405785.1 Ophiocordyceps robertsii
TGTCTCCTCTCCTCGCCTCCTCGTCCCGAAAGCGTGTGTGCGAGGGCAGCTCGAGCTCCGTGCAGCTCCATCCTCTGCAGCTTGCCTTGCCTTGCCGTCGACGTCCTCGCACCCACCGCCATTGCGCGCACCACATCCGTTTCGGCCACTGCTTCTCTACTCGAAGCCGCCGCTTCTGCTGTCGTCGAAATCCCCAACTCCCCCGGCAAGAGCGGCGTCGCCGTCATCTTGCACACGAGGAAGGGGGCCTCGACGCCGGCAGGCTACATATGGACACGTCTTTCCAAGGTCAACACAACAACACACAGCCTCGCGGGGTATATCCATCGCCGGTGCCATATTTTATCTCTTTAGTCGTCAAGAAGAGCCTCGTGACAGTGTCTGTCGGTCGTTCAGTTGAAGTCGTCCCGGGTGATCCAAAAGTCGTTTTGATGAAAGGGGGGATTTGCCGGGCATCTTTGTCCAAAGGTACTCGCGTGTCGGAGCCAAAGACGCACCAGAGTCTTGGTGGTCCAGCAGAGAGAAAAGCGAGGTAGAACGATGGGAGTCGTGGCGGTTCCATCTCCTCGCGCGTTCCCGCCTGGCTTGTCAAGTACCTCTGCAGGGAGGACCGTGGAGGGAAAGGTGGTACTTTCTTTGCATTCCCGTCCTCAACGCTGCCAAAAATGGGGGGGGTCCCGGCGAGGGGAATAAATGAAAGAAGGGTGCGAGATAGCCGGAGACGCCGTATTGAAGCCGAAGGGGTAAATGTAAAGGGCCATGCGTTGAAATAGAAACCAGAAGGACAGACATGCGTGCATCAAGGTCGCACGTTGCCGCGTGGAATAAAAGACAACGATAGCAAAAAAAACTAACTGAAATAGCAGGCGACAGGTCCTAGGACATCCCTCTCTCACGGGAGAAACGGCCTCGGCGAGAGCGTCTGTGCTGCCCCCGAGCCCCACGACGAGCCCGAGAGAGGCAGACACAGGGTGCACCGTGCCCCGACGGTTTATGCGACGGGGGCGATGGGAGGAGCCACGGGAGCGGCAGCCGCCGGGACGGTGCCCAGGTCAACCTCGTTGGCGATCTCGCCGTTGGGGTTCTTCTGCGGACAGTCCCGCGAGATGTGACCGGCTTCACCGCATTGGTAGCACGTCTTGCCGACCGTGTTGAGGGGGCCACCGTTGGGGGCGGTGCAGTCGCGCGAGATGTGGCCCAGTTTGCCGCAGGCATAGCACTTCATGGCCTGAGCCTGGCAGTCCCGAGCAAAGTGGTTGGGGCCGCCGCACTTGTAGCAGGTGGCTGGGCGGGGGCCGCCGGCAAAGGCCCCGCGACCAAAGCCGGGGGCAAATCCGCCGCGGCCCATGGGGGCGCCGCGGCCCATGGGACCCATGAGGTTGGGGCACGCGCGCTGGGGGCGAGAGCGTCAGCCAGCAAGTCGACATACGACGATGCGATGTTCGAGTGCGCCGAACACTTACGGCAAGGTGTCCAGGCTGGCCGCAGTTATAACAGCGGCCGCCAGTGGGGTTCCCGGTCAGGCGCAGAGTCGGGCAGTCGGCCTGGACGTGGCCGAGGCCCTGGCAGTGGTAGCACTGCTTGGCCTCGGTGGTGCGAGGCAGAGGGCAGCCGTTGGACTCGTGGCCGGGTTGCTTGCCTTGGGGGGGGGCGTCAGTACGGTCATGTCAGGCACGAACGAGGGCGAGTGCCGTACAGTTGTAGCAGAGTCGCTCAGCCGAAGAGCAGACCTCGGCGTAGTGGCCGACGTTGCCACACTTGTAGCAGGCACGACGTGAGAGGGAAGACATTGTGAGCGAGTTGAAATCTGTATTGATCAAGCATGTCAGCAAGCGTATTCGACAGGTCATTAAATGGCTCAGTCGTGTCGGTGTGCTTGGTCGGGCTCCACAGGCATCATGATGGCAAAGGCCGTCGTCTCACGCTTCCAAGGGCAACATGACGGAATGGCCGTGGCCAAGTCGTCCAGCCTCCATGCCCCGGGCAGGTCCAAGTTGATGATGCATAGTGGCGGCGGGATGAGAGAACGAGGCCCACTCGACCGGGCTTGCATGCCGTGCGACGTTCGATGCGCCATTCTAGAAGCCCGAACCAAAGCCGAGTGAAAGGCCGCGACCAAGAGGCAGTTTGCGCTCGAGAGTCATTGGTGGCGTGTGGCCGTGAAAGGTGCGTTGTCACTCTTGGCTGAAAAGCGAGGAGAGGCCGGGCGACGGCCGCCGGGCGCGGGCTCGAGCGGCATGGCCTGGGGTGAAGCGTCGACGGCGACGAGTCGAGGGCCAATGTGGTAAGGGTGTCATTGGCGAGCATTGCGGCTTCAGCTGTGCGCCCAGGCACCGCGGCGCAGCGTCGTCGCCGGGACAAGCCTGCTGTGTCAGGAGGCAGGCCGGGCCATGGCCCTTGTTGCACAAGGCCGGTCGGAGCGGCGGCCGAGGTGTCCACGAACGAGTATTCGTCGTCGTCGTCGCCAATGACGTCGTCGCTCGAGGTGGGAGGATAGTGCGCATCGCGGGCGCCGGACGGGCACAAGTCGGATTCGTTGGGCGACAGCGGCGCGCGGGCGCATGGTAACGAGCCAAGCACACGGGAAGACGAGCAAGGGGACGGGGCATTGGGGCAAAGAGGTCGGCGTCAACAGACGACGGCCTACATACCTGGCTGGTCCTGCGGATCCGCGTAGCACCGAGAAGAGGTCGGGCGGTAGGTCGGCAGGGTAAGCGAGAAGGCCAGGTAGGGTGAGATGGGGAGAGGAGAGAATGGAGAGCGGGCAGGTTGGGAAGGGGAAAAAGAAATGTCTTTTGACAGCAAGATCTAAAATGCGTCGTCTGGCCTGGAAACAGACTTGGGCGTCGTCGGCAGCCAACGATGACAAGTAATAGTCTCGGGCCTTACGAAAACGGGTTGAGCTAGTAGACAAGAAAAGGAAGGGGAAAATTTTTCTCTCCTCTCACGAGAATAACTTCGTGGCAAGGGCGACGGACGGAGTCGGTGGAGGGAGTGGAGGAGGAGTGGAGGGAGGGGAAAGGGAAGATGGGGGGGCCTGGAGCTTGGTGGTGGTGGTGGTGGTGGTGGTGGTGGCCGCGGCCTGTGAGGGCCTGGGAGCCCCCTTGGCCAGGGCCTACTGGGTAGCGGGTGCTCACTAAAACGGCGCCTAGCACGCGGGCCGGGGGTTGTTCGGGCACTGCTGTCCCTTGTACAGGCAAACATGGTTGCAGCCGGCCTCTGGTGCAGCGGTTACATGGCAAGAAACGGCGGATGGTGGCTTGCTGTTCCAGTTCCGTCGCCTGCGGCATCCCTCGTGTGTCGACTCTCCCGTCGACGGTGTCATCTTGTCGACACTGTCGTCTCGTCGACGTCTGGCCGAGTATACACAAGACCTGGTGGATTTGAGGCTGGTGCAGTCCAGTCAGGTGCCCTCGGCGGGCAAGCCCTAGGAAGAAGCTTGGCTGGGCCGGGACAAAGCGGAGTGCCCCGCCTTAGTAATCGCCGGCCCTCAACGCCTCCACGCCGTGCTATTGTAGAGCTATTGTATGACTATTGTATGCTGTATTCAACCTCGTCACACCAGCCTCCTCGGACGACATGACATCCGTTTTGCGAGCAGCCTGCGCCCTCGACATCGACGCCTGCGTCCAACCTGCGACACCTTTCTCGCCATGATCCACACTCTCACGCACGCACAGCTAACCCGGGACTTTGGTGAAACAACCGAGGCTCCTTGCACGAGGCGGGCCGAGATGGGCGCCCAGGGCTGGATCCCTGGATGGACAGCTCTGGAAAAAAAACCTGCGAATGCCGTCGCTTGCACCAGCTCCTGACTGCTCGGGCGGCTTTCCCGACTCGCTCTGCTCCCTACCTTGCATACCTGTTCAAATTCTACACCGTTCACAAGCACACGGTGGGGTTTTAGCATCTCGCTTCCCCCCCCCCCCTCGCCACCTCCCAAACTCATATGGGCAAGCCGGTGGTGTGTCCTCGAGCCAACCCGGGAGAAGATGCTGCAAGACAATAGAAAGAGTGGTTGGTCCGGCCCTGCTCTGCACATCAGCATGTATGGTTGCACGCCCGCAAGGGGCCAGGGTTGCCTGTCCTTGGCTGTCCTATTGCCCCCCTCCCCGGGTGCTTGTTGGCCTTGGGCCCCTCATTCAACGTTGCCAACGGCGGTTACTTGTATTCAGCATTGGGCAATGACAGGCGCCAACACGCACACATGCTCAATACAAACAGCAACACAATACGTAGGAAGGTACAGAACAACCATACGCCATGGCCCTCTTCCCCCCCGCTACCCTTGGCGTTGGGGGCGCGCGTGGGCTTTGGACTTTTCAGATGCGGTCACCATGCATCGAGCTTCCATGCAGGTCGAGATTCGTATCATCGGGAGGCCGGGGGTGCTTGGGGTTGGTTGTGTGTGTGGCGGGTGTCGACACCGGCTTCAATAGCCCTCGACAATCAGATTTGCCATTCAGGCGTGAATAGCCCTTCCTGAGCCATTTCTTTTTCCTATTCCCCGCCTGCCGGTCCGTGCCAGCTTCTCCGCTCTAGGACAAGCATTCAGGCCTCGGCATGTCACGGGATATTGTGATTGGTACTGCCTGTCCCTAGCTTCGCGCTCATCTTATATAGCCTCGACGCCGTCTGGCACGATTTGGACCAAATCCCGTCACACACACACACCCACACACACACACACACACACACACACACACACATTGAGACCATCTACCCTTTCCTGCTGACGCCTCCGGCTGCTCCTCCACGACAGCACTCGCCGCCCTTCACTCAACATCGTTCAGCTTCTTCTCCCCACGCAAACCCATCGCCCAGCAACCGTCTAGACTGGAGCTCTTCTCTCGCGCCCGCCAGAACCCTTCTTTCGTGCCCTCGTAACGGCCTTGCCTGTCTCGAGTCGGCCTCATCTCTCACGTCTGGTTTTCTCGCACCGTCGGCCACCGGCCCGTTGCTCGGCTCGGCCTGTTGATTCACCCTCATCCGCCTCCACCTCTCCTCGTTCACCTCAGCACACATCCACCATGGAGGGCACCATGGCATCCGCCCGGAACATGAGCCAGATGGCCTTCAAAGACAACGACACGCGGCGGCCGCTCTCACCACCGCCCGCCTACGCACCCAGCGGGCCGTCGAACCTGCAGAGCCTGACAGCCAGACACGTCGAGCGGTCACGGACAACGTTCCCCCGGCCCCTGCTGATCGACCGGACGCCCACGACGACGCTGCTCAGCGGGTCGGGGGCGGGAGACGAGGGCCCCGAGTGGGAAGAGGCCCTGTCGCCCATCAGTCTCCGCATCAACACGTCGGTGACGGTGACGAGCGACGACAACATGGTGTGCCTGGCCGACACGCCGGCGACGCACGCCAACGCCATTGCGCACGCCGTGGTCAAGGCGCTCCAGCAGAGCAGCTCGGGCCAGTGCGGCATCCCCATGATTGACGAGGAGGGCCGGCCTCGCCCCGTCCGGATCCACGTCGACGCCGGCCTGACGGTGGGAGGCGCCGGCAACGTCGTCGGCAGCGAGGCCGTCATCCAGGAGGCGGCTCGCCAGAGGGGCGGCGGCCACGACGCGGTGCGGAGACGGCCGTCACAGAGCGAGGACGTGGTCGAGGACGAGGACGAGAGAGACGGCGAGGGGGCGCACAGCCCTGCCAAGCGCCGGCGCTGTAGCCGATGAGGATGGGTCACGAGGGGGGATAGAGGTGTAGATGTCTGAAGAGAGGCGCCTCGTCTTCCTCGTCCCATGCTGTCACGTGCCCCGTCATTTTCATGTCAACTTACGTATTTAATGGTACCCGCAAGTTTAATATTAAAATCCCTTCCTATAAATCATTCTAGATGGGTTTCATAAGCCCACCTACCCTAGAGCCGCACCCCAGCCGGAGATGAGTTTTTGGTCGAGACAAGAAGACGTCGACACTTTCTTTTGCGCCTGCACGTGGGACGTCGGGGCCATGTGCGTGCGTCGTCTCAAGGTCGACAACCTCAAACGGGCCCAAGCTTCCCGGCAACACGGCCGGCGAGCACTAACGACTCCAAGACGCATCCCACATTTCCCATCGCTGCCCTTTCGTCGCTTCTCCTCCGCTCTCGGGTGC
This sequence comes from Ophiocordyceps robertsii, assembly GCA_027405785.1. NCBI lineage: Eukaryota > Fungi > Ascomycota > Sordariomycetes > Hypocreales > Ophiocordycipitaceae > Ophiocordyceps > Ophiocordyceps robertsii. The sequence goes on from JAPEBW010002508.1 coordinate 6,109, forward strand.
GATGCCCTTGCACACGTTCCTTTTTTCCGGAATTCTCATGAATTGAAATGCCCGTTTCTACCCCACATGCAGGCCCCCCCAACAGGAAACCCGGGTTGGTTGGTCTGTTGGGCGCGAGAAGAAGCTGTGCGTGGCCGGTTGCGGCCAAACTCTAGCCCTGGGCTCCCCTGATTAATCGCCAAGTCCGGGTGTTGGGCCCTTGGCACACAAAAGCCATGCCGAGCTCTTGCTTCCCCTCCCGCAAGTCGCATCGCCGAGGTCGCCGCCGACACGCAATGCCTCAGCTCGCCGTCCGCAACCTCACGGCCCACCCGCTGGAGCTCGTGAGGGTGGAGCGCTTCGAGAGCGAGCGCGTCGCCACCGGCACGCTGCTCGGCAACGTCACCGGCACCCTCGCCGGCCTGTTCAACGCCACCGAGCATGCGACCCACGAGACGCGGCCCCGGGGCGGCCCCGTCCGTTCCGACGACCTGTCCCTGGCCGTCGGGCCCTTTTCCACCGCCCGGGCCCATGTGCTCGCGCCCGACCACGACGGCGAGGTCTTGCGCCTGACCTTTTGCGCCGAGCACCGCCGCTATGAGACGGATGTGCCCAGCCCGTCGCGGAAGTCGGTCGTTATGCGGAAGCTCGATGATGGGCCCCGTGACCTGACCGTCGTCTACGTGCCCGCCGCCGCCGTCCTCGCCGTCTTCTCCTCGGCCAGCCTGCACGCCTGGATGCGCGAGCTCGCCGACGCCTGGCCGCTGACCGTGCTCTCCATCCCCGGCACCCACAACTCGCCCACCTGCTACACGGCCCTCCCCTCGGTGCGCTGCCAGTCCGTCGACGTCCCGGCCCAGCTGCGCAACGGCGTCCGCTTCCTCGACATACGCGTCTCCGTCAACCCGGACGACGACGTCCTGGCCCTCGTCCACAGCGCCTTTCCCATCTCCCTGACCGGCAACAAGTACCTCGCCGACCTGCTCGACGACGTCTACCGCTTCCTCGACGATAACCCCAGCGAGACCGTCATCATGAGCCTCAAGCGTGAGGGCACCGGCAAGGGCACCGACGGACACCTCGGCAAGTACCTCAAGCACAGCTACGTCGACAAGAGGCGTGACCATTGGTGGACCGAGCCCAAGGTACCCACGCTCGGCCAGGCCCGCGGCAAGATCGTCATCGTCCGCCGCTTCGGCCTCGACGATGACATGCGCCAGAGCTGCTGGGACGGTCGTGGCTGGGCTATTGACGCCCAGCAGTGGCCCGACAACTGCGAGGACGGCACCGGCGGCGAGGGCGGCTGCTTCCGCATCCAAGACTTTTACGACGTGTCCGAGAGCCAGAACATTGACAAGAAGATCTCCTACAGCTGCGGCCAGCTCCAGAGGGCCGCCGCCCAGCTCTTTGCCCTGCACGAGCCCGACGCGCCCGCCCCGCCCTTCTTCGTCAACTTTCTCACCGCCAGCAACTTCTTCAATGCCGCCTGCTGGCCAGAGAGGATCGCCGCCAAGGTCAACCCGGCCGTCATTGACCATCTCTGCGTCAGCCACGGCGACGACGGCACCGTCGGCTGCGCCGGCACCGGCATCGTCGTCACCGACTGGGTCGGCGCCAACGACGACTGGGACCTGGTCCGCTGCGTCGTGGGCATGAATGCGAGGCTGCAGCATGCCACCTGAGGCCGCCCTGCGGGGGACGAGTGTACGATGAGGGGACAGTTGAGATATCATGCACATTCAGCAGCGTCACGCTCGGTCACGGGAATCCTGGCCATGGTCAAGAGGAGGAGTCAAGGGTGTACGTGTATATTATGCAAAATCTTTGCCAACAATAGCTCCATTATATCCCTCCGTCTTCTCGTCTGTGAAAGTGCCAGCGTTAGCAAAAGACCCATCAAAATGCGGTCAAGACAATGCAAGGCGTTTGGAAACCACAATCAGTTCTCCAAGGTGAAACATGGTTTGCTCGTCATGATGAACTCAGCTAGAGTTGATAATGCAAGTCATCTCGATGGTTGGAAGGACAAAGGGCTGAGTGAAAGATTGACCTACTTTGCCATACTCCAAGCTATCCCAAACAGGGCATACCTAGACTTCAGAGCCCTGTTAGTCTCGTCTCCGAGGCACATAAGCGGGAGACAGCAAAAGAGCCGAGTTATCTGTCGAGACATTAGCACAGAGCCAATGGTGCCACCGTTGACAATATGGAAACGCACCATATCAGATGTTGGCGTTGTGTTCATTCCCTCAATCAAATGATCGAGGGTCAAACAGTGTGAATACTTTTTACCTCATCACGAGAAGAAGCAGAAGCAAGAAGAGACTGATTCTCTGTTTACCTGCCAACGGGCTGTCAGCCGGCTATGTCACAAGCAGTGTATCTTCAAACATCAAGCGACAAGGCCAAAGTCAGGTGACGAATTGTCATCCAGAGCTCCCGTCCATCTTGCACCACAAGGCTTGTACGGCCTTGCTGTCTAGGATGCAGGGCGGCGGGGCTCGATTATGTCCGCCCGTTCGTTCAAGTCTTCATCATCCAATGGCAGCGCTCCATCACTGAGGAAAGGGATCGTCATGTACCTGTCGAAGCACAGGTTAGCTGTGTTCATCTCCAGAAGATTCAAACAAGAAAGCATGTGCTCGTGGTCTCTGGTCAGACAAGGCTGAAACTTAACAACGGTATCCACATTGTGTATTAAGCATGAGGAATCCCTAAGGTGTCGTTCTGATCATCACGCAGAGAGGGGAGGCTGAGAAGGGGGACAGGAGCAACCAACCTTTTGTCATTGCCACTCCGCGAAACGCCGTCGGAGCAACAGGAATAGTGGAAGCACCTATTGCGGGTCAGCCGGGCTCCATGAAGAGGGCGCGTCCGTCAATGCTAGAGTCTGTCTTGAGCTCGCTCAGGTAAGATTTGTTGTAGTCACCACGGTGTGGTCTGCTTTGGATTGTTCGTGTAGGTTGATCATCACAGAGAATGATGGGGATGCAGGAGAGAGAGTCCCTACCTCTGGCTGGAGGCACCACCACTGCAGAGACTGATGGGAGTAGATTGCACGCGCTTGCGTGCCCTCGAGGGGCTCCCATCCAGCTCTGGTGGTGGGCTCTGGTGGTTTTTGACGAGGAAGACGAAAATGATTGAGGAAAATTTCTTGGTGGAAGAATATAAAGGGTCCAAAAGCGGAGCCGGACAAGGTAGCGCGAGGCTAGTCTGGAGCTGGACTAGCGCGCCGCCGTCACCCCTTGAAGCGGTACGTACTCGTGTTGCCAGGCCGTAGCACTGTGGCGGTGCACCAGGCGGGGGCATTGCGTGGCAAATGTGGGTGACTTATAAACAGAGCGGCTGCCGGTCACCTCCCAGACCTCTCCTAGTACCCATCACACCCTGAGAGACGTAACAGTGAGATTCGCAATGGCATCGGCAGCGGCGATACTGGGTCCTGCGACCCTTCGCCTACTGCGCGTTGCCGTCGGCAGAACCACAAAGGCAGTCCGCATCAAACTTGCCGACGCTACCAGGTCGCTCCAGGGCCAAGCACAGCATGCCCCCATTCCCATCAAGAGCGGATATACAGGACGACAACCGATCCATCCTGCAGCGCTTCTGAAGCAGCAGAGGCGGAGCGGGAGATGGCTTTCAACCGCGGCTTCCAAGAGCATCGACAACGTGCTGCGGAGATTCGTTAGTTCCGAGTGCCGCTCAAGCCCGCGCATCGACCCTTCCAGACTCCCGTCGTCCAACACGGCACGGCGAGTTGCGCAGTCTTCCGGCCGAGCCCCCTTTGCGAGCACACTGCGGCCAAACCTGACCGGAGGGGCTTTGCCTCGGAGCGCCGGAGGTTACGGTCTCGGCGGCGGTGCGCGCTACTTTTCCCACACCCCCGCCGCCCCTGCACAGGTCGTCCAGAATGTCTCGCAGGCCATGAGAGCCTTCTTCCTGTCGGGGCAGAAGATCAAATACGACGGGGTCGGAGCGCGCGGCAATGCCCAGTACCGAGCTGTGTCGAAGCTCGAGGATGACGCTTCGCGACGGCTGGCCGAGGTCACCCGGTCTGCCCCAGGCGCCTTCATCGACTTTGACTTGAGCCCAACCATCACGGCCCTTGGCCCCCTTGCGGCGGCCGTCACCCGCGCGTCCGGTTCATCCGCGTTCGGCGACGAAGCTCTTGTTCACCCGACGACCCTCCACACTGAGGGCTTCCTCGACGTACTGTCCGTCGACTTTGACCGAGTCTTGCATGATTTGACAGTCGTGTACGCCGATCTCAAGCGGCTGTCTGCCCTCGGCGACTTGCCAATATTGCAGGAAAAGGACACTCTTCGGGTTCGGTTTCCCGGAGTCGATGCCTCGACGGTTGAGCGGCTTTGCGACGACGTCGGTGTCCTACGAGGTGTCGTCGGGCAAGACCGCGGCTTTGACACGGCGGTCGGGGCCCCAGTCGCACTCAAGCTCCCGTTTGCGCCGGACTCTGACGGCGGATTACTGTCGCCTGGCGGCTCGGCGCGATCCCTGGCAGGCTTCGAGATTGAGGACGACTCGTCGCTCCGAGACAGCGATACTTTCCTGCACGAGGGATTCGTCGCAGACATGCAAGAGAGCTCATGGCCATCAGAGACTGAAGGCTACGACGACGTGTCGGCGCCGGTCAGCTCAAGCGAGTTTGAGGGCCTCGAAGGTATATATCGATTTATGGAGGAATGCGATCGAGGCAAGGGCAGACTAGGATGAAGAAGTTGTCAAGGTGGCGGCAACGAGACGGGAATGTTGGCATCTACACTCGTTGACGTTTGGCTTATGGGGCGTAGAGCCGGCTCCCACACGCATGCCGGATGCGCAATTGGTTCGTTCATATCCATTTCAGTTAGGAATCCATTGTTGTCCGTCACTCGCGCGCAGGGTATCGACGAGACGGCCGTGGTGTGTCGCTCCCGCGTCGGTCTGTCCTGCTGGCGCCACCAGCGTCGCAGGCCGAGGCCGGGTTGCCGCTCAAGAGATTGGTCTCGGTGGAGAGGTGCTGGAGAAGCATGCCGAAAGAGATGAGACTGGCGCACAGGGCGTCGCAGTCTGTGGGCGGCGACATGGCGGATTTTGCGTGCTGTTCTTGTGGAATCTACTACACATTTACTGAGGTTCAGTGAGTACCGAGCGACAAGCCGCCGGGCAAACACGGGCCGAGCTCCGGCCCACGTGACAACGACAGACACTAACCCATTCCCGATGCGAACCGTCCCCATCTGCCCTCCCTCGGCCACCAACAGAATTTGCCCAACGCCGGCGCGAAACTCGTCGGTTCCCGTCTCGATACCAAGGTACGTTCAGGCTCTGCCGTGGCAACAGCTTCTGCACCCCATTCTCTCTCTCTGTGTGTGTGTGTGTGTGATGTTCTTCATTTTCATCAATGAATTCTGCAATTCCG
>JAPEBW010002509.1:0-11505 GCA_027405785.1 Ophiocordyceps robertsii
GGGATTATTTAGCTTAAACTACTAAAAGCCCGGTAATAAAGTCTATCGTTATTATATAGTATAAAACTAGCGGGCTTTAAATCGGGATAAGCTACCTTAGCGTCTTACCTTAATCGGTTTAGTTATAGTAGTAAGTATCGTAGCCGTTTACGACCTTATCTATATATTTACTAAGCTATAGGATTAAGAAGCTTTTAAATAGGTCTTACTATATATAAGTGCGGCCGGTATAAAAGTATTTAGCGTAAGCGTCTTTAACGATCTCCTTAGTATAGGTTTTAAGGATATATAGTCTCCGGCGTTTATTATTCTCCGTAAAGTATAGTAACCCTTATAACTAAAGGAATAAAAGTCTAAAGACTTTATTCTTATCGCTAAGCTACGCTATAATTTTTACTTACTATATTTCTTCCGTATATCCGTTAATTATTTTCTAGCGGAGCGGTAATTCGATTAATACTTTTATATAAAGGAATACGCGGTCTATTATCTCGTCTTCTTAAATACGTTTTAATTCCCCTTTTTAGTTTAAGGATACCGGCCTATTGTCTTAGTATAGTAAATATAAGAGCGCGTCCGGCACGACGTTTTTAATGCTTAGGATATAGCATACCTTAAGCGGGAATTAGCTTAAGTATTAAGACGCGAGGACTAGCTTATTATTAGATTTTATGCTAGTAAAGAATAAGGATTTTTAGTATATAATTCTATAAGTACTTATATAGTCGGTAAAGATAACTACTTATAGCGTTTTTATAGATAGTACTATAGTGCGTAGCTTATATACTACCTATACTAGACCGGCTACTTTAAGTTTTATAAGCTAGTATTAAGGTTCTCCGCCTTAAAAGGCGCGGCTTAAGTAGATAATAAGCTAGACCTTAGTCTAGGCTAGTAGCGTCTTTTTATCTTATTTTATGCCTTTTTTTAAGTAAAAAGCTCTAGCCGCTACTTTATATTCTTAGGATATATCGATCTAAATAAATAGTTATTAAGCGGGGTCGAAGTAGTAAATCGTTTAAGGCTCGGTAAGTTTCTTAGTTAAAATTGCGAAGGCCTCTTTTTCTTTTAAAGTAGGCTAGAAAGCGGCTTTCGCGGCGTATCGAGCTTATCTTTAGCCCCTTAAGGGGACTCCTTCTTTTTATCTTACCCGGAGTAGCTCTATCTTTCGTTTTTATAAGATATCGACTTTCTTAGCAAAATACGGGACTATATAGCGTAGCTACTTAGTAAGGCCGATTTATTTCTTAAGTTATTAAAGGTTTTTTAAGAACGTAATATCCCTTAAAGCTCGCACGTGTTTATCTATATTTATTAAGCTAATAGCGTCTACCTTAAATCCGAGGAGCTATATAAACGGGTACGCTAAAAAGGACTTTAGTTTAATTATAGTAATATTATAGTTATAGAAGGCGCGGAATATAGCCTTTAAATATTAAAGGTATTCTTCGGCTATATTAAAGTAGATAATAATATCGTTAATATAAGCCGCCGCGTATTCTTAGTATTTACGGAGGACGTTATTAATAAACCTTTAAACGTATACCGGGGAGTTTTTAAAGCCTATAAGTATTACTAGTAATCTTTTTAGCCCGCGATAGCTTATAACTATAAACCTTTCCCGGTAGTCTTAGTAAACTAAGAACTAATAAAAAAACAATTATACGTTTACTATACTAATAAACTTCTTTCCTTAAAGGCGTTTAATTATATCGCTTTAAAAGGGCATTAAGTATACGTTTAAGGTAGTAATAGCATTAATCCCTTATAAGTTTACAATTACTCGTTCTTTTTCCTTTTTATTTACCGTCTTTTATACTATAAATACTAGCGCCGCGAATAGGGTTAGCCCGTAAACTCGTTTTAATCGGCCTTATACGGTTAGCTAGCTAAATATCGTATTTACTACCTTCTTATCTTTATCGCTTAATAAGTATAATCTTAATACGACTTATTAGTATTGCTATCCTTTTACTAAAGGAATACGTATATATTCGGATTTATTTATATATATTACTCCCTTATCCTTTTAAAGGTAAGGAAACGATTAAAGGATATCTTAAACTTTTAATATATATTCTAAGTCTTTAGCGTAAATCTAAACGCCCTTATTAGTAGTAACTTTAGGTAAGTCCTTAGTTCGGCCGATTTTAAGTTTATAGTTTATAGTAAGATCTTTTTATAAAAAGTCCTTAGCGGGGTTTATTTTATCCGGATTTTCTATAAGGGCTTCCGCTAAGGGAGTAGTAGCATTAACCTTCTTATATAGCTAAAACTACTTATTAAGGTTTATAATTAACCTTACCCTTTAGCTTTAGCGGAATATTAATAGTTCCTTAAAATAGTTTATTGCTATAAAGCTCGTATAATCCTATATTATTATCCGGGTAAGCTTAAGGTTATCGGGGAAAAATATTATATTACGCCTTAATAGCGGCGCCCGGACCTATATAAGTAAGGCGTAGCTAAAACTAGCTAAAATCGTTATAGTAATTAAGTAAATTACCTATTTATATATTACTAGTCCTAGCCGGACTATCTTAACTTCGGCTTTAATCCTTTTATAAGCCCCGATCTATAAGACTAATATAAAGTTAATAAGGTCCCCTTAGTAAGGAACTAAAAAGTCTTAGCCGAGTAATATATTAGTCGCTAAGCGTTTTACTATTTAGGTGCTAATCCTTACCTTTACGACCGCGAGGCTGCTATTTAGCCTTCTTAGTATATAAGCAGTAAATTCCGCCTATTTAATAGTAGCTATTCTTCCTACTCCTTAAATAAGAATTCGTTAAAAGGAGTTTATAGTTATATCTTAAAAGGTCTTTACTAAGTTAGCTTAAATAAGGCTTCGGTCTACCTTAGTATCTATATAGGCTTTAATGCTTATCCTAGGCCCTTTTTTTCTATAGATTAGTAAGTATATATAGGTAAATCGTAACGGCCTATTAAGGTTTAATAGCTAAACGTTAAAGGAAGCCTTAACTATCTAAACGCTTTATAGCTTTTAAATAACTACTTACTATACTAAGCTACGTCTTTATATAGCAACGTCTTAGCTAAGGTTAAGGGGGTATTTATCTTTAACGTATTAGTAAAGCTTATTCTTTAAGGGGAATGCTTCGCTATAAAATCCGCACGCTTTATTAGCTTCTTATACTAAGTTTACTATAGTATAGATTGCGGTTTCTTTTAAGCTTTCGTTAGTATCTAACTAAGCTTTTTCTATATTATACTCTTTATCCTTTAAGTAGTCGTTAGCCTTTACTATAATTCCTTCTTTAATCGCGGGGTATACTTATTTTAGCTTTAGTATTAGTAAGTATATAGTCTTAAAGGTCCTTTCTCTCTTAAGCTAAAGGACCTCGACTTATATTCTTAACTATTTAAGCGGGTTTCTTCTTTAACTTAGCGAGCGCTATAAGGCCCGAGGTATATCCGTCTTTACTAAGCGGTCTAAAAACGTAACCCTTAGTCCCGGCAAGCCTTTAATAAATAGCTAGGGCGTCCCGGACTATCCTTAAAGTACGTACGGGGTACGGCTAGTTAGCCCTCGCCTTTTTATAGGTTAAACCTATTTCTTTCGCGCTAATAAGTGCTTTTAAGATCTTTAAGTATATTTAACTTATAGCTTAAGAAGAATTTCCTTATATTTATTAATCTATCTATTAATATCCTTATTCCTTACTAAGCGTTATAAGGATTCTTATAAGTAAATATCTAGCTTTTAGTAGATTATTATAGTTAGGTAGTTTAGCTAATAAAGCGCGGCCTTAGCTTTATATTATAAGCGCGATATCTAAGACTTAAAGTCGGATCTTACTATTATATCTTTAATAGTAAAGTGCTCTTTATTAAGTGCTTATATTACTATATTTAAGCGGATTTTAAATCGTTTTTATAAGGCGGATATCTATCGGCTTAGTCTAACGCCGGGCTCGCTAAGTTCTTCTTATTATAGTTTTAAGAGGTCCTTAAAATACTATTTTACCGCACTTCCTTAAAAGAAAGAGGGCAATTAAATAGCTAATTCGTCCGTATAGGCCTTACTTTTATTAGCGTTTTAGCGGATAAAGTTAATAAAACGGTCTACTCCTTAAAACGTATTAGCTTTATCGTCTTCTTAAACTTCGTTAAAGGATACTTTTAAAAGTCTTAATAAGTTAAATCTCTTTATATTATTAGCTTATAGTTAAGGTTTTTCCTAAGGCTTAGTAAGCGCGTCTTTATTTCTTAGTGCTTAAAGGAGACTAAAGAATTATTTATTCGATATTACTACTATTCTTACTAAAGGGCTTAAGGCTATACTTAGTCTTAGTATCTATACGCTTAATATAAATAGGTTTAGCCCGCTAAAGATATCGCTTACCGCGTCTTTATCGCTTATTATTAAGGTCTTAGTTTTAATACTCTCGCTAAGTGCTTAACCTTCCGTTTTATACGCGTCCCGGAATCCGGTACGCTATAAGGCCCTTAGCGTAGGAGGCTTGTTTTTATTAATTAAAAGTCCCGAAAATGCTTTAGTTAGCGCGGCTATAGTAAATAAGGCTAAATAGTAATACTAAACTAAGAAACTACTAAGTATCCTTTAAAGCGGATTTCCGGTTAAGGCCCTTAAGCTAAACTTTATTAGTAGTACGTAGTAAAAATATCCGCTAAGCTTATTATCTTAAGGAAAGAGTAACTTTATTCTAAGCTTAATCTAAAGGGTATTTAATAAGCGGGGAGCCGGATAGTTTTAAGGTTAGCTTATCTTTACTTCTTTTATTTAAAGGATAATCGATCTATTTAAGTAATACTAAATTTAGTTTACTTAGTTATATAAATTCTATTGTTTTATAGTCTATCTTTTATTAATATTTTAAAAGCGGATTGCCTTTTAAAGGGTAGTAGTTTTAGCTTAGCTAAGCGGGACTTATTTTATATCCTATTTAGCTTTATAAGCTATCGCGGTATAGTACCTTAAAAAGGGGTAAAGGAGATTATTAAACTAGTATACTTAGTAGGCCGCGGCCTCTTCCGCTTTTATAGCCTACTTATCTTAAAGTTCTATTATAAGCGCGTTAAGAAAAAGGTGCTTATTATTAAGGTTAGACTTAAAAGCTAATAGGAGCTTCTTATTAAAGAAAATATCGTTTAATATCTAACTTCTTATAAGATAAGTACTTAATCGTGTAATATAGTCGCTTTTAGCTTAGCGGATATTTAAAGGATTTCCGTTTAAATAAGTAGGAATTGCTACTATTTACTACGCTTTATAGTATAAAGATAAGGGGATAAGGCGTAGACTAATTACCGCTAGTTAAGGCCGGTACTACGGACTAATTACCGCCGGTTAAGGCTAGTACTACGGACTAATTACTGCTAGTTAAGCTAATATAATAAACTAATTACTATACGTAATTATATATAAGGGTTTAGAAATAGTAAAAAGCTTATCTATTTTTAAAGGCATAGCTAGCTACTTTATACTTAGTCTTTTAAGCTACTTTTAAGGATCTTTAACTATACTATCCGTAGTATATAAAATAAACCGTAGATATCCTCGTAAAATCGCTTAATAAACTAAGTATAAGCCTAGTTAGAAATACTATAGACTATAGTTAGGGAAATCCTTTAAATATCCTTAGATATCCCTTAAAAATCGCGGTAAGGTTTATCCCGTATCTTTTAAGGTGCTTTTATAGTTAGAAATAAGTTAAACTATAGTTAGGATATCCTACGGAAATCCTTAAAAATCCCTTAAAGATACCGGCGGAATCCGCTTAATAGTTTCTACGGTATCTCTTTTAGTTAAAGACGTCGTAAACTATAGTTAAGTAAGCTCTTAACCCTCCGTAGTTATATCTTAGAAACCTTAGCGGGGTCCGACTAGTAATGTTCGTTGTATCTCCTTAGGCGAGCCTTTATAGTACGTGCTTTAAGCGTTCCTATTATAGGGTTCCGTAAGGCTTCTTTAAGAGTAAAGTAAGGAGTCCGGGCGTGGCCGTTTAGATTTTATAACATTAACCTTTTATAGTTATATCCCGGAAACCTTAGTAAGGTCCGACTAATAATATTTATTATACCTCCTTAAGCAAGCCTTTATAGTACGTGCTTTAAGCGTTCTTATTATAAGGTTTTATAAGGCTTTTTAAAAGTAGCGTAAGAAGTCTAAGCAAAGCCGTTTAGATTCCGTAATATTAAAGCTAGGTTACCGTTCTTAAGGTTTTTAATAATCGTTTTATTATACTACTTAAAAAGTAAAAGTTATTTAATTTTATCTTAATTATCGGTATTTTCTTATATAAGTTCTTTTTTATTAACTTTAATATCCTTTTTAAGGTTTTCTATAAAAACTTTAGTATTAATAGTAAGTTCTTTAGTTATTATAGCAGGCTTATTAAAAGTCTTCCTTAGTTTAAGAAACTATCCGCTTGCTTACTTATTTAAGAGGTATATAAGTTAAGTATCTTTATAGTATTTAGTTTAAGATAGCTATTTATACGCCTTATCCTTAATAGTAATAACTATATTAAGATATTTTATAAAAGAAGCATAAGGCTTATTACTATCTTCTTTTTTAAAAGAGGGCTCTTTATCTATTTTTTATAATTTAAGGGTTTATAAATTATAGCTACTATTATCTTTTATATTTAAAGGTATAACATTTATATTAAAACAAGGAGCGTTTTCGTCGTTTTTATAAATAGTTTATAAGGAAGTTTCTTACTTATAATTATTCTTAATCTTAAAAGCATTCCTTTATTAATCGTTTAAGCTTTTAGCTTCTAACTTTATCTTAAGTTCTTGTTTATAAAGACCCTTTATAAGCAAATTAGTCTTAAACAGACTAAGGATTAGCATAATAAGCTTAGCGTCGATTTTTTTAGTATCCTTAATTAAAGGTAGTAAAAAAGTATTTCGCGGATTATAAGCTAAAAGGGTATTATTCTTATAAATAAGTATATTTCTTCCCTTAAAGTAATTTCTTTTATTAATATAATCTCTTATAATATAGCCTTCTTTTATATAGTTAAAGCATTAAATAGCTTTCTTAATAGGCTTTAGCGGGCTTGCTTTAAGGGTATTTAAGTGTATTATATTACTTAAGTTGCGCTATTGCTATTTATTAATTTCTTTTATAACCCCGCTAAGAGTTAAATAGTGCTTTTTTTACTACTAGCGTTTATACTACCTATTGTTTATTTAGACCGCTAGATTAATATAGTTTAATAGCGTCTTAAGCTTATTTAAGCGGTAGATTTCGTTTTTTACTTCTTCTTTAAGACCTTCGTAAAAAGTCGCTATAAGGGTATTATCTTCTTATTTTAGCTTAGAAGTTATCTATCGGAATCGAGCTATATAAGCTAATAAAGACATAACCTGCTTAAGACTTCTTAATTTATACTTTACTAATTGTTACTTATTTATAATTCCGAACGTTTTTTATAGAGCTTTTTTAAAGTTATCGAAATTCTTAAAAATATTTTTTATCTTAAAATTCCTATCTTTAAGACTATTATTTATATAATCCTTAAAAATCGCTTCGAACTATATTACTACTAAGCTTAATAAGTAACTAAATATAAATATAACTTTTATTCCTTCTTAATTTATTATAATAAGATAAACTTAAAAATAAGCTTTAAAAGAGGTAATAAACTTTAATAGCTTAGCTAATTTATTAGTATAAAGTTTAAGAGCTTTAATCTTAAAAATAAAACTACTATCTATAAAGCTTAAAAGGGGATAAGAAAGCTTTAAATACCTTAAACTAGCCTATAGCTAACTAATTAGCTATAGTATCGTAAAAGTAAATATTCTTTTTTTATTTATTATAATTAAATAAACGTAACTATAATAAATATCTTTCTTTTACTTAATAACTTAAAGACTTTACTAAGTATATAAATACTAAGTATTCTTTATAAAAGCTATAAAGTTTATAAAGATTCTTATAAGCTAGTTTTATATTACGGAACCCTTAGTATTTCTTATTTACTAATATAATAAGTCGGCCTTAATAAGGCTAAAGTAGTAGTTATACTACTTTTCGTTACTATAAAGCAGCTATTTAATTAAGCTACTACGTTAAACGGCGGCAGCGAGGGTAAAAAAAGACGAATTAACTAAGCTGCTAGCTAGTTAATTAACCACGCCTATTAAAGGTCGGTTATATAAGCGTAGCCCGGGCTTAATCTTAGGCCTAGCCCGTAACACTACCCCCTTTCTACCCCCGCCACCCTTAAGCGGGGCTAATAAGTCGTCTCCCCTAGCTAGTAGCTTAGTAGCTATAAGCCTAGGCCGTTCTTACTAGTATGTCGGTAGGTCTCGAACCTAAGACCCTTTATTATAGCTTAGTTAACTATAATAGGTCGGCCTTAATAGGGCTAAAGTAGTAGTTATGCTACTGTTTGTTGCTGCGGGGCAGCTATTTAATTAAGCTACTACGTTAGACGGCGGCAGCGAGGGTAAAAGAAAACAAATTAACTAAGCTACTAGCTAGTTAATTAACCACGCCTATTAAGAGTCGGTTATATAGACGCAGCCCGGGCTTAATTTAAAGCCTAGCCCGTAATAACTAAGTAGTAAGGCGTAATTTATTTAATTTAAATTTACTAGCTAAAAAGGGAGAAGAAAACTTAGTGCTAACTACTAAACTAAATAAGGTAAGGGTATCTTATTATACGGATTTCTTATATTAAAACTAGCTAAAGAAGAAAAAAAAAAGGTTAAGAGAAGGAAAAGGAAGGACCTCCTTTTATACCTTTTTAAGGCTATTAAAAGGCTTTTCTTTAATATACTTTTATATACTTTTATATACTTTTATATACTAATCTATAACTTATACTTTATATAACTTATAAGGTTACTAAACTACTTTTTAAGCTAATAAAAATAACTTATACTATCTTTATTACTAGTTATAAGTAATATATGCTTTATTACTTATAACTAGCTTATAAGACTAAATATCCTTATCTTAAAACCTTTTACGAGATTTTATCCTCTTTTAAAGGTAGGCCTTTTACCTTAGCTTTATATAAGGTATTAATCGATTATATAAGGTATTAGTCGATCTCTTTAAAGTTTATCCCGTTATTAGCCGAAGCTAACCTAAGCTAAATATAAGCGTATTTAACCTATACCGCTTATAACTAATACTAGCCGTCTTTTACTATTAAGCTATATCGTCTCTTTTTATAACTACTAGTATTTACTTTAATAGTTATAACTTATAACTAGCGGTATTTATTTTACTAGTTATTCCTTTATATCTTATAGTATTTACTTTACTAGATATTAGTACTTTTAATACTTAAGATTACTAACAGAATAGGGTTTCCGTTATAGTAGACCTTTTAAGTTAAGGCCTACGCTTAACTAGCAATAAGCTTATTAAACCTAATTAGCTACTTTAAGTATTGTTTCCGGCCTTAAAAAGAGCTAAAAAAGCGGCTAACAATTTTCTTAATATAAGGCTTTATAGCAGCTATAGCTTCTTATTAGCGCGGTTATATAGAATTCGGATATAAAGGAACTAGCATAAGTCTCTTAAGTCCTTAACCCTAAATTCCTTTATAAGCTCTTAGCTAAGAGCCTCGTAAAGGTATACGAGTTATTTAAAGAAAATATTATAAAGTCGTTAACGTAAAAGAAAATAAGAATCTTCTTATTAGTTAAAATATAAAGGTCTTTCTAAACTATATACAAGCCTTTTTCCTTAAAGTAGGCTATAAAGACTTAATACTATAGTAATAAGAATCTTTATAGGCCGTACAAAGCTTTATAGAGCTTTTAAAAGGTGCTTAGCTTCGTAAATATAACGGACCGTCATACTATCACGCCACGGAGAAAAGGATAGGCTAATAATCGCATTTATAGCAATTATTATAATAGTACGAGCTATTATAAGGGATTAATCGTACGCGACTATAATAAAAGCTAGGCGGAAGCTTGCAATACACTTCCCCGTTTAGCTTAGCGTTATAGAACGCGTTTACGAAGTTATATTAGTATGTTTTAAGGTTAAAATAAGCTATAAGAGTTATTAGCAGACAAAAGGTCTGTATAGCTAGCGTGTAGGCTAAGACTAAGAGCTCGTTGCGAGGCTAAAGGTCGCTAAGACTAATAAGTCTTACTTTATACTTTATAACATACCTAAAAGCATTAAATTTATAGGTAAATACTTATATAAGCTTAATAGCTTAAAGTTCTTATAAGAAACCCGTTACTTCCTCTGCTGTCTTTTTTATAAATAACTTGTTTAATTCGGCCTTTATTACGTATACTTATTTATAATAGTTAGGGCGGCCTATAGCTTCTTTAAAGTTTTTTTTAAAGGACTTAAAAGGGGCTAGCAGGCTGTCTTAGTAAAGCTTAGTTCTCTTTATAGTATTAAAAAAGTCAGACTTTTTTAATTTATTTATTAATTTTTTTAATTAACTTAAAATAAGTTATTTTATTTAAAATAAATTAAAAAAGTTTATTTCGTAAGCTTAGTATTATAGAACCCCTTACGTTTCTCGTACGTTAAGTAGTCTCGTATAATTTATCTAATTTAAATTTACTAGCCGGAAAGGGAGAAGAAGACTTAGTATAAGCTACTAAACTAAATAAGGTAAGGGTATCTTATTATGCGGATTTCTTAAGTTAAAACTAGCTAAAAAAGAAGAAAGAAAGAAAGGAAAGGAGTTAAGGGAAAGAGGAGGAAGGACCTCCTTTTATACCTTTTTAATGCTACTAAAAGGCTTTCCTTTTATATACTTTTATATGCTTTTATATACTAATCTATAACTTATACCTTATATAACTTATAAGGTTACTAGACTACTTCTTAGGCTAATAAAAATAGCTTACGCTATCTCTATTACTAATTATAAGTAATATACGCTTTATTACTTATAACTAGCTTATAAAACTAGATATCCTTATCTTAAAACCTTTTATAAGATTCTATCCTCTTTTAAAGGGAAGGCCTCCTACCTTAGCTTTATATAAGGTATCGGTCGATTATATAAAGTATCGGTCAATCGTGCGATATAAATCCTATTACTAGCCAAAGCTAACTTAAGCCGATTATAGGCGTATCTAACCTATACCGCTTATATTTAATACTAGCCGTTTTTAACCGTTAAGCTATATCGTCTCTCTTTATAACTACCGGTATCTACTTTAATAGTTATATCTTATAATTAGCGGTATCTACTTTACTAGTTACTCCTTTATATTTAGCGGTATTTACTTTACTAGATATTAGTACTTCTTAGTACTTAGGATTACTTAATAGAATAGGGTTTCCGTTATATATTCCCCTCTTTAAGGTCTTTTTAAACCTAGAAAGATAAACGTCCTTTTTCTCTTAGGTTATTCTTAACTTTTAAGAACTATCTAAATATTTAAAGAAATCCTACTTTAAAGAGAGTAACCTTAAGAATCCTTTAAAGAAAATCCTAATCTTTTATCTTTATAGATCTTTTCTAAAGAAAAATCTTATTTAGATTTCCTTTTACCTTTACTATCTAA
>JAPEBW010002510.1:0-11504 GCA_027405785.1 Ophiocordyceps robertsii
GTAAAGGGGCGGAAGTAGCTTATAGCCTTTTACTTAAAGAAGCTAACTTTAGCGGAAAGGAACTATACTATTTATAATAAAGAGATACTCGCTATTATTAGCTATCTTAAGTAATAGTAAGCGGAGCTTTATAATTATAAGAGCTTTAAAGTCCTTATAGACTACCGGAACCTTAAGTATTTTATAACCCGCTAGTACCTCTTTAAGCGGTAGGCCCGTTAAGCTAAGTACTTATCCTACTTTAACTTTTAGATTAAGTATAGGCTAGGTTAAGACTTTGCTATCTTAAACGCGCTTTTTTAGCGGGATTAAGACCGCATTATAAACGCGAATATTAAGGCGCGGGATTTATAGCTTATTCTATAAGCGGCGTTATATATATATATTAAGGTCTCCCTTATTAAGGAGCCTTTAACCCCCTCGTTTAGTACCTTTATTAAGGAGCCTTTAACCCCCTTATTAGATAAGGTAGACCTGCTTTTTATATTAAAAGTAAGTATCCCGCCCTCTTTACTAACGCCTCTTTAAGCGCTAAGTTTAGGGGACTAAGTAGGCTTAAGCGCTTAAGTAGCGAGGGTCTTTTAAGATAAAGGCCTTTAGCGTCTTTAAGATAGGCTAGCTTCTTAAGACCGTATATATAAAAGCGTGCGGCGCGCTATAAAATCCGGCGTACGTTCCTTAAATCCGAAGCTATAATTAAAAGTATAGGTAGCGGATTGCTATATCGACTAAAAGGGGCACCTCCGCTAAAAGGGTAGGTTATAGGTACTAAGCGCCTCCTATATAACGGAAGCTAATAAGAGGAACGCCTTGCTAAAGGATAAGCTAAGAAATAAGCTTTAAGGGAAGCTAGTATAGCTAATCTACGACTTTAATATCGTTAGCTACCCTAGCTAATAAGGCATAGTAGTAAGGTTTATAAAGGACTTTTATTAGCCCTTTATATAGCACTATATACGCCGCTTCTTTTATAATTATAATATCTACGGCCGTATAAAGATTTAGCGGTCGCTTTATAAAAAGCTCTTAAAGTAGCTACTAATCTTAAACCGGTTTTAAATATATATTTAAATAGATTTTATAACGGTCCTTCCGCTTATATTAAAGGGGAATCGCTATATATAAGTTATTAAAGACCGCCTTAATAAAAAAGTAGTGCTTAAGCTAATACTTTTTATAAAAGCGGAGGTATATATAAAACGTTTCTTTTAGTGCTAAGCGCGGATATATAGCTAGCTTACCTTAATTATAAGCAATAAAGGCTTTAACTAAATAAGGCGCTTTTAGTAGTACTTTTATAAGCTACTTTAAGTTACTTAGCTACTTAGCTCTACGTATTACTTATAAACTAACGGGGGCCCGGAACGTATTAATTAAGAGGTATAGGCTTACTTATAGGCCGTAGTAGCTTAAAACTAAGTAAACTAAAACTGTTAGCTCCTAGCCGCGTAGCTTACCTTAAATAATAAGCTTTAAGCGTTTATTAGTATAACTCTTTTCTTCGTATTATATAGCTTTAAACCCCCCTCCTTAATACTTTAAGTCGCGGATATAGCGGCGGAAAAGCACCTAGCCGCCTCGTTAAAAGCTCGGGCTACTTACTTCGTTTAAAAACTTAAGGAGACTACGGACTATTACTAATCGGTAATAGCGGCGGCCGTATAAGATTAAGAGCGGCACGCTAAAAAGTTTAGGTCTTTAGTAAAGAGTTTCGTACTAAGGGATAAAGTTTAGTTAAACCTTTATAACTACTAATCCGGCCGCTTAAAGAAAAAGCTTAACTAGCTATATATAAAGTTTATAGTGCGAAGAGTTATTAGCTTATATATTATAAAGCTTTAAGGGTTACCTTTAAGGATATATAATAAGATTAATATAGACTTATTATACTAAGCGGCTTAAAACCCTTTACTTAGTTAAGCGGTAACGAACCCTTAGCCCCTTATAATCTTAGTTAAGGGGGAAGAGGAATTCGTAATTAAGGAGGTAAAAGTAGCTTGTTAAAAGAAAGTAAGTAAAAGCAAGCGGTAAGAGGTGCTTATTAAGTAGCGTAGCTACTTAAACTTAACTTAAGAGCTTATATAAAAGCTCGCGGGCGTTAATACTTTAAATAAGTTTAAAGCCCTTTATAAGCTAATAAATAAAAACAATAAGCCTAGCGATTAGCAGCTCCCCCTTAAGCGGAAATAAGGGGTAATACTAGCCTTTTTATTACTTATAGCGTCTTATAAAGCAAAAGGGGAAAAGGAGTTATATTTAAGGCCGCTTAGCTTAAGTAACTAAGGCCTATACTACTTATCTTTATCTTTAATCTCTTTTTTATTATTATCTTTATTCTCCCTCTCCTCCTCCTCCTCCCCCTCCTTTTTAAGGACGGCGGCGGCGGCTTTTAAGGCGCGGATATAGCCTTTTAGCCCGGATATTTAAGCGGCGGCGGCGGCGGCGGGTACGATAAGGCCGGCGGCGGCGCTATTATAAGTAATACGGATAGTTAAGACGGGGGCAGCGGGGACGGATAAAGGCACCGCTAATAGCGCTACGAAGGCGGTATTCTTAACTAAGGATAGTTAGCGCTAATCGCTATAGTAAGTATAGTAAGGAGAGAGAAAGAAAAAGAGGGGGGGACTTACTTAAGTATATAGCTTATCCGCTTAAGCGAGCGTAAGTAATAGTAAGCGGCGGCGGCGGCTTTTAATTACGCTTTAACCGCCTTATTACTAAGGTTAGCCTTTTAAGCTATCTTAGCGGTAGTAAGAATAGCTAAAGCCGCTTTATAAGCGCGGCTAGCATAGGTATAGGCGAAGTAGCTACCGCTAAAATAACCCGCTTACTTATAGTAAGCGTAGCCGCTTAATAAGTAGCGTATATAAGACTTATTATAAGCGGCGCTAGGTAATACTTACTACTTATACTAAGTTATAGGTTAATATAAAGATAGCGTACTTAAGGGAGCGGACTTATAGCGCTTAACTTAGCGGTCTTAAGGGTAGTAAGGGGGCTGCTAAAAGGTAAAATCGCGGGGGCCTGCGATAGCGTAGTTACTTATAAGGGTATTATAAGTATAAGTATAGCTAAGGAGGCGGCGGCGATATAGACGGCGGTGGCGGTATAAGTGCGGTACTTAAGCTTAATATCGTTAAGGAGCTCCGATATAGGCACTAATAATATAAATAATATATTATTTTTATAGAGGTTAACTTAAGGGTATTTACTCCGTATACTAAAAGGCGATACTTATAGTATTATTATTGCTATTACTATTACTACTGCTATTATTATTACTATTACTATTACTACTACTACTATAGTTATTATTAGTTTAAAAAGAGGAGAAAGAAAAAGAGGGTTAAAGGCGGAGGGATAAAGTATTTATACCTCTTAGTCCTTAACTTAAGGCGCGGAATACTACGATAGCGGGTAGGCCGCTTAATACGCCGCCGGGCTATTTAAGGCGGATAAGGTGCCCGCTTAATAAGTAGACGGGCCTCTTAATAAGTAGCCGCTTAATTAAGGGCGGGCGGCGGTAGTAAGTAAGGCTATTAAACTTATTATTATACGGCCTTACTTACTATAATATAAGTTTAGCGCTTACTAGGCCGCGGACTAAGCAGCGCTTTATAATAGCTAGTAGCCCCTTATAATAGCTCTAAACTATATAGCGCGGCACGGGGAGCGGAGGTATTATATTAAAGTCTTTACCTTATAAGGTTATAAGGCCTTAAGCTATAGCTTAAGCCTTATTATATTAAGAGGGCCGGGTCCGTATATATAAACACAGACCCGCTATATATAAACAGGCTCTTTATAGCTTATTATTATAATACTACGGACAGCACTTATATACTAGCCTTTACTTACTTTATAATACCTTTATAGCGCTATATAATTATTACTATACCTTGTGCGATTATAAAAAAAACTATTAATAGACTTTACTATAAGTCTATTAAAATTATAATATAAAGGATAAGAAGTTAATATAATATTAGTAATTATAAACCGATATACTAAGTACTACCCCTTTATTTTATATTTAAAGATAATAAAGGCGTTAAAGCTAATAAAAGTATTAAGTATTACTATTTACACTTACACATATCTCTATTTACACTTACGCCTTATTTTAAAGATACGTACTAACGCTAGCCCGCCCCGCTTATTTATACCGCCCGCGCATAGTAAGTACCGGTACCTTCTAAATGCCCGCGCGCCCGCCCGCGCCTATATACGCACACACATTATACCTTTAAAGCTCTTACTACCTTTAAAGCTCTTACCACCTTTAAAGCTCTTACTAAAGACCCTCGCCTATATATATATAAGACCCTCGCCCGCACACACATAAGACCCTCGCCCGCACATATATAAGACCCTCGGGCGGCGTTAAGGGCATTAAGGGCGCCGGATTAATTAACGGGCCGCGTTATGCGCGTATCTTACGAGAGCTTTAAAGATGCGTTTTTTAAGCGAATTAAGCTATGGCCGAGAGCGCTGCGTGCTAGCTGCGTGTGTGGGCTGCGTGTGTAGGCTGCGTGTGTGTAGGCGCGGGCATTATTTAGAAGGTACGGGTACTTACTAAGCGCGGGCACTACAAGTTAGCGGGGCGGGCTAGCGTTAGTACGTATTTTTAAAATAGGGCGTAAGTATAAATAGAGATATATATAAGTGTAAATAGTAATACTTAAAGTATTTTATTATAATGTTAAGTTAGTATATAAGCCCTTAAAAAGCGTAGTTATAAATAAAAGATTACTATTTACTAATAAGTTTTAGTTAAACTTATATTCTATCTTATAAGTAAGATATAGGTTATTAATAGCGTTTTACCCTTAAACTAATAAGTAAACGGAATATATAAATTAAGTAGTATACTATTACTTAAAATACTTTATAAACTTTAAATAAAGAAACTAAGTATCTTTTCTATAAGTAGTATAATTTATATATAATAATATAATTAATACTACTATTAAGCTATCCTTTAATAAGGCCTTTTTTACTTATTAGCTAAACTTTTATATTAATATTAAGAACGATATTATAAAAGGGGAGGTACTAAAAGTAAAAGTAAAAATTAATAAGCTAAAAGCTTTATAATAATAACTTAAGGAATGCTAGTAAAAAGCTATTAAAGCGTAAGTAAAGTACTATAACTTTAAGTATTAATTACTTTTACTTAAAGTTAGTAACTTTATTATGCTCTTTATAAAGAATTTACGCTTTAAGGATAAAAAGAAGAAGCTATCTTTTTAGTATATTAAACCTTTTTAAGTACTATAAGCTATTAAGAAGTAAGCTTATCTATTAACTCTTTTAGATTATTAAGGGCCTGCGTATACTTAGTTTAGTAGCACGTAGCTAAATAATTATTTATCTAAAGCTAGAGAAGAAAGGGGGAAATCTCTATCTAAGCTATATAGCTTTATACTATATAAGGGTCGCTTAAGCAGCTTATACTTAAGTTAAGTTTAAGTCGAAGTCGGGCTAAGTTTAGGTAAAGCTTTATATAACTTTAGCTATACGTCGGCCTAACTCTTAGTTATTCGCTATAGTATAACTATAGCTCTTCTTATAGTATAGCCCGTAATACTATCCCCCCTTTAAGCTATCGCGCACCGGGGTATATAATGTCGTTGCCCCGCCCCCCGCTTCGCGCTTAACGTTAATTAATACGGTCGTCCTTATCGTGCTTATAGTTATACGTTAACGCACTCCCCCGACTAATATCGCCTTATAGCGTCGGATACGTTATACGCTCGCCTATTTACGCCGCTACGTTATCTTAAGTAGCGCTAAGGCGGTATAACGTATCTCCTTTACTTACCGCTATTATTAGTGCTTAAGGCACGCCTTACCTTCCCGCCGCTTATAGTTCTTAAATATAAATACCCTTTCTCTCTCCCTTTCCCTTCCTTCTCTTTTCTTTTTCTTTAATTATTAATCTTCTCGCGCGCGCGCCCCTTCTTATAATAGCTTCGTCGCGCCGCGCCTTAATATATCTACTATATCTCCCCGCGCCTTATCTCCCGCTATATCGTAGGCGTCTACCTATCCGGCGCCCCTTAGCACGCCCGGCGACTATACGCTGCCGCCTTTACGTTAGTCTTCGCGCCCGCCGCTATCGCTTAGTAAGCGGAGCGCAATACGTAGCACTACTATATAGCGCCCCCCTTACCTTATATACGTCGGACGTATAGCGTCTCTTAATATAAATACTTAGTATAGCGCTTACTAAAATTAAGCCTCGCCTTATGCTTATAATTATTTTGCCTACGCCCGCGCTAAGTTACGCTATTTACCTATATATCCTCGTTCTTAGACTTTATACGATATAATGCTAACGCGATATTAGTATACCGGCGCTATAATTACCGCCGCTAACGCGCTTTAAGACTATATATCTTAAAGGACGTTTAAGGACTATCGCGCTAACCTATATATATATTCTCCGATCTTTAATAAATACTAGCTAAAGGGATATTACTAATAATTGCCGTAATATATAGAGTTAGCCCGCGCTACTACTACGGCGCGCTAAGCTTAGATATACCTTAACGTTTAAGGTTAATCTATCGGTATTAGTTAGTAGTAAGTAGCTTACTTAAATCGAGTCTTAGTTCTTTATATGTTTTATTTATATCTACTTTATGTTTTATCGTGTCTTATTATATCTATCGTTTATTTAGTTATTATCCTTACTTAGTATGCGTTTATAGCGTATCTTCCTTATATCCGTCGTTTAAAATCGTTTTAACGCCTGCTAAGTATAGCCCGAAACTCTCTTTTATTTTTCTTAGTTTTTATCTTTTTCTTTACTAGCTTTCTTATCCTATCTCCCGCTCCCCTGCCCGGCCTACTATCGTCTTTCCGCTTTGCCCTTATTGTTCTTTATTGCGCTATTATGCCGTTCCTCGAATTTCTTTAAGGCGATTATGTCTTAAAAGTCGCTAATTAGCTACTACGTTAAGTTAGCGTACTTATACTACTTTATTAAGACTTAGCGTTGCCTCCCCCTTTTAATCTATCTTTATTAAGCTTACTTAATCTTCTTTATAACGTACTTTAGTTTATCGTTTTCCTTAATTACTAGCAGTAGCTAATAGTCGTTAACTACTTAGCTAAGTAAGGGGTTATCCGCTACGCGGCGGAGGAACTTTATATATAGTCTTTTATATACCCTCCTTAATATATTAAGTTTTACTATATATAAGCTAACTACCTTTATTATAATATACTTTTAGTATAGCTAATTAAGCTTCCGGTAAGGCCTATTTATAGTATACTTCTTTATATCTAGCTATACCTTATCGCTTACTTAAAGTCTTTCCGCCGGCGCACGGGATTAGTTCGCCGTCTCCTTTTACCTTACTTACAACGCGGCGATCGCCGTTTAAAGGAAGTTGGCGACTTCCCTTATCCTTTATGCGAGGCTCCGTACGCTCTCCGCGTCTAGCATAAGCGGTCCCTCCTCCCGTGCGATCTAAATTAGCTTAATATCGTACTTATATATAGCGAAAAAGAGGCTTATACTTATTATTAACACTACCTAATTATTAAGCGCCGCTTAAGCATAAGGCAGCTATGCCCCTAAGTCGTCCTACTTATAGCAGATATATATACAGAGGTATGCTTATACCTCTTAGTTTACGCGCTCCGTCGCCTTATTAGTCTGCGGGTAGTAAGCTAAACTTAGCTTCCTTTAAACCCCGGTTTATCGGTAGAATTCCTTTTAAAATTGCCCTATTTAGTTCGTCCCTCGATCCGAGATAATAGATTTTAGCATTTTATAAAAGCGGAAGTAGGATTATAAGAACTTAGTAGCGTATACTACTACTCTTATCGTTAGCATCGCTTTTAAAGTTATTGCCTTTATTAGCCGGTCTATTATTACCTAAAGGTTTTAAAAGCCTTTAGTCTTTATTAGCGGTAAGTCGACTATAAAGTCTATCGTTAAGTATACAAACGGCTATATAAGGGGCGGCAATAATTAAAGAAGCCCTTTCCGGAGTTGCCTTTAAATATACCCCTTACTATACGGCCTATAGTTCGCGATAAGCTAGTATACTATTAACAACTAGCCCGGCTAGAAAAACTCTTAAGCTAATATCGCGAGCGTCCCCTTATGCCTTAAGTATCCTACCGCTATTAAGTTATATATCTACTAAGCGATTAATACTTAAAGCTTATTTAGCTCTTTATCCTCCCCCTCCTTAAGGTATTAAGCCTTACTTAATACTTAAAGTCGGTCTTTAAAGCGAAGGCGCCCCCTTATATTAATTATATACTTACTTACTTAGACTTTTAATTACTATTTTAAGGCAAGCGACCGGTTGCTATTCCGCACTACTTAAAACATTGCTTAGTACTCTTTATTCCTTTCGTAGTATCGCTATTTACCGCTTTTAAATCTCTTACTTATCGAATATATAGGCCGGTCGTGCTTATTCCTTAAGCGCGTCTTAGCTTAAGTTTAAGTCGAGTTTTAGTTAAACTCCGCCCTTATTCGCCTTACCTTCGTCTTAAGGTATAGGGTCGTCCGCCTTACTTATATAGGCGATTAACCCCGCGTTCTTATCCCCTTCCTATATTATCGCGATAGTGCGCTCTTCTTATACTAATCGTCGCGGGAGGTTTACGTGCTCGCCGCTAAGGGGAACTTAACGTCTTATTAGTCGCGCGCTATCCGGGATTATCTATACTACGCGTCTTATTTCCTTTTTATCGGATGCTTTTTCCGGCTTATTTTAATCGCGGCGCGATAAAGCATTAAGTACTACCGCTAACCTCCTTAAGCGGTACTTTAATATAAAGTTATATAAAGCGAGCTTTATTGCTTATTTACTTTACCTTTTATTTAACTTCCTTTTTATTATAAAGTACTTTAAGTTCTTATAATCTATTAGCACTATAAACGTTAGTATATTACGCAACTTTACCCCTTAAAAGTTTAAGCATTATATAATCGCGAGTAACTCCTTATTATAAATTAAGTAGTTATACTCCGCTATATTAAGTCGTTTTAAGAAGAACTTAACTAAGTATTATATCCCGTTTAGTCTTACTTATATTAGCATACCGCTTATTATATATTCGGAGCAGTCCGCCTTTAAGTACGTTTCCCTCTTAAGGTCGTATAGCTATAGTACTAGCGCGTTATAAAATACCTCTTAGATAAACTTAAACGCGGCTTAATGCTTATTAGTTTATAAGAACGTTGCGTTCTTTTTATAAAGACCGTTTAAGCACCGCGAGGCCTTAGTATAAAGCGGGATAAAAGCATAGTAGTAATTCGCAAACTTAAGGAAGCTCCGAACGCCCTTTACGTTCCTTAGCGCTTACTATATCTAGATAGCCTAAATCTTCTTTAAGTCGCACTAAACCTTACCCTTAGCTTATATAATAAAACCTAAGTACTTTACTTTTTTCGTTATAAAGTCGTATTTCTATAGGTCTAGTATAAGGCCTGCCTCTTATAACTTTTTAAGCACCTTTACTACTTTCTTTTAATAGTCGCGGAGCGACCTTAATAAGTAGATTAAAACGTTATCTATATACGCTATAACGAACTTATAAAGGTAGTCTTTTAGCACTTAGTTAATATAGCGCTAAAAGGTAGCCGGCGTTCTTATAAGGCTAAACGGGCATACTTACTATTTAAATAGTCCGAACCTCGTTTAAAAGGCCGTCTTAAACTTATAGCCCTCTACGATTTTAATCTTATAAAACGCTATAACGATATTAAGTTTCGTAAACTAACGTGCCTTCGCTAGTATCCTTAGCGTTTTTATAATTAATAGTAGCGTATACCGGTCCTTTTTCGTAATTATATTTAAGGCCTAGTAGTCGTAGTAAAAGCGTAGTTAGCTATTAGCCTTCCTTATAAACAATACCGGCACCGCGGCTAATAAACTGCTTAAGCGGATAAGATTCGCTTTTAGTAGCTCGTTTAAGGTCTTTTAAAGGATAAGGAGTTCTTCCCTTAATATATCGTAAAGGGGCCTTTATAATAGTAGCGGTTCTTTACCGTTCTTATTTAAGGTAAGATAGATCTTATAGTTTACGCTTAGTCGGAATAAGGGCTGCTTAAGTGCCTTTATAGGTGCGAAAAGGTCTAGATAAGCTTATAGTGCTTAAGCCGGGATATAGTCCGCCGGGTTAACCGGCGTCTTTAGCTAAAGGGCTCTCTTTATATCTTTTATTATAACCGCCTTTACGTTAAGCGCTTATCGTTGCCCTTAGCTATCCTTTTAGGCCCTTTCCTATTAGCACTCCGCTGCGAAGATAAAGGCGCTTACTAGCTTCGCCTCCTAAATATTCGCAATCTTCGCGGCTTCCTTTAATCCTTAAAGGCCGATCTAAATCCCCGCTTTTCTATGCCGGATCTAATCCCCCCCGGCGTTATAAACTACCTCGTTTTTCTTTATCTATAGTCTCCTTAAGAACATATCGTAGCTTAACTCTAGTACTATATAAGTAAATGTCTATTTTAAGTGCCCGTTAATCTTTATCTCGAACGCTATAATCCCCTTCGTTTAAAGCGTTAGTACGTCCTTTAAAAAAGGCTATAGCAGCCTCCTTATCTTATCCGCGAAGGGCATCCGTAGCCTTATCGCTACCCCCTCGCTTACTACGGTATAGCAGTTATAGCCTATATCTATAAGTGCGTTAAGCCCCTTCTTCTTATTAATACTAACCTTAAGCAGTACTAAGTTTAGCGTAAGGTGCTTCCTTATTAACCTTTAAGCCGCTTACTATTTCTCCTTCTTTTTTAGCGCCTAACTTTATGCTAAGGTTCCTCTTTTCTTAAATCGGAATCTACTTTAGTTACCTCTCTAGTCGTAGCTACGGCCACTTATAAGGTTCCTTCTTTTTTCTTCTTATTAAAGCGGGCGATATGCCCCGTTATCCTATAAGCGAAATACCTTTATATATCGGGCCGGCTTTATCCTCCTTTAGGCTAAGTTATAGCGTTGATTTTACTTATTAAGGTATTACCCTTTAAGTCTTTTCGGTCTTAAGCCCCCCCCCTTATTGCCTTCTTCCGGCCTTAAAACGGCTACTTAGTTTACTAAACCCTTTAAGAATACAATCTATATATCGCATAGCTATAACCCCCCTCCCGCCTTAAAGAGCCTTTACTCGAACTTAAGGAGGAACGCCGCGAACGTTTAGTTCTCTCCTTATTTAATCGTGCGGATAGCCGCCGCCGCCCGCGATTAAATATCGATATCGAGGTAGATCGAATTAAGGTACTTAAGGAATTCTTACTAATCGTAACCTTAGTCCGCGCCGGTGCCGTAATAAGTCGCTATAGTTTGCTATAGCCCCGTATTTAAGTAGTTATAGATTAAGTAAAAAACCTCCCTTAGACTTAAGAAGAAGTCTTAGTCGATCTCGCACTTCTCTTATATATATCGTGCTTAAGGCGTGAAGTAGCGCCGCTAGCCGTTGAATTTCCTTAGCGCTAAGAGTAGCTTCCGCTAGTCCTTTTTCTTCGTTGCTTC
>JAPEBW010002511.1:0-11498 GCA_027405785.1 Ophiocordyceps robertsii
TTATATATATAAAAACAGTACCTTAAGACTAAGCAGGCGTCTATTAAATCTAAGGCCTAACTAGTATTAGTATAACCTTTTATATATAAAAAGTCTAAAGGAATATTATACGTATATTTAATCTTAAGGCTAAGATATTTATTTAGATATTTTTAAATTATATTTAAAGCCTTTATATACGTATTGTTTAGTTTAGCAGCGAATCTCGCATAAGATATTACTAAATAAAGGATATCTAGCCTTATAAAAAAGGCTAAAAATAATAAAGATCCTATTTCTTTTTAAAATTATAATATTACCTCTTTTAAGGGTAATTCCTTAGCTTTTACTAGTTTAAATCTTAATATAATAAGCGTATTTAAAGTCCTTATAGCTTCTTTATTAAACTCCTTTATTTTATTTAAGGTATACTTTTCTTAGGATATATATAGCTCTTTTTTATCTTAGTTAATTTATATATTTAAACCTAAGAAGTCTTTTATATCTCTTAATATAGTAAAATCTAAGTATTTCGCTAATTCTTTAAATAGTCTTTCTTTTATTATAGTTTTCGAAGGCCTTACTATAAGAAAGTTATCTATATAAATTGCTAAAGCAATCTTATAGTGTTTATTTATTAATACTCCCTCTTTTAGTAAAAGGGGGAAAAAATCGAGTTTACTTAGTATATCTTTTAAATAAGTATACTAAATCTTTAAGCTTTGTTTAAGACCGTATAATGCTTTTTTTAGCTTTGCCTTTATTAAACCTTTATTATATAGGTCTATAAATTTCGATAGATTTATCCTTTCCTTTTTATAATAAGACCTATTCTTAAAATAATAGTCTTTTAAAGTATATTGTTCGTAGCTTAAAGAAAGATTAATATATACTTCCGAATCTATATTAGCATAAACGAGGGCATTAGTTATATCTATTTACATAGCTTAATAATTATTTTAAACTACTAAAATTAAAAGAATCTTAGTAGATTTAGGTCTAGCCGTAGTTAAGAAGGTCTTTAAGTAATCTAAGCTATATATCTGCTTAAATTCTTAAATTACGAAACGGGCTTTATATCTAATAATTTAATTTTAACTATCCTTCTTAATAGTATAGGCTTAATAGCTACTTAAAGCCTCCTTATCGCTAAGGAGATAAGCGAATTCCTAAGTATTATAATTAATTAGTCCGTTTATTTCCTTTAGCATTGCATTTTTTTAGCTAGCTAAATTAAGGCTATTTATTGCTTATTTATAGGTATTTAGCAAACCTTAATCCTTATTTTTTTTATTATAGCTAAAACAGATTCTTTATAATCGCTATTTAAAAGTAAGTAAATATTAAGGTAATCTATATAGTTAGTATAAGACCTGTTAAGCTTTTTAGGTATTTCCACTACTATACGACTAGTAAGGCTAAGATCTTTATTTAAATCTTTATTTAAAGAACCTTTTTCTATAAAAGTTAAGGGAATTTCTTTAGTAATTTCCTTTAAAGGGTCTTCCTTTATACGGCTATAGGCTTTTAGCTTATTTTCATTTTCTAAAATTATATTAAAATCGAAGTCTTTAATAAGACTAAAAGGGTTATCTATAAACTTATTTTCTAATATAGTGATATCCCTAAAGACTATTAATTTTCTCTTAGAAAAATCCTAGACTTTATAAGCATTTTTACTATAGCTTATAATTTCTCCTTTAAGGGCTCTAGCTTTAAGCTTATCTTTAAGGTCTTTATTTTTATAATAAATAAGGCTTTTAAAGGTTTTAATTTTATTTAAAGTCTTAAAAGGTATAGTAATATTATCCCTCTTTTTTATAAGGCTTTTAAAGCCTATAGCTAAATATAGAAATTTATTATATAGGTAAGTAGCTATTAAAACAGCTTTACCTTATAGATATTTAGGCAGTCTTACCGTATATAATAAAGAACGGACTTTTTTTAATATAGTACGATTTATTCTCTTTATTCTACCGTTTAATTCCGGTGTTTTAAGAAGGCTAGAATTAAATTAGATACTATTTCTTTTATAGTGTGTTTTTATTTTATATATAAATACCTTTGCATTATCTAAAAATACTTCCTTAATCCTAGTTTTATCTAGGTTATTTTTAACCTTATTTATACATTTTAAGAACCTTTTTATAGCTTCTCCCGTACCTTAAAGAAGGTATAGGTCTAGAAATCGGGTTCTTATATTTAGGAAAGAGATATAGTAGTGATATTTATTATAAGTAGGCGTTTTAATAGGCCCTTAAATATTTAATACTATTTTAAGGTAAGAATAAGTCTTATTTAAAGGTTATTTTTTAACCTTATTTATAGCCTTTGCCTTTATATAAATCTCGTAGTGTTTTATTTTATTCTCTTCTTTTAAAGGTATCTCTATATCTTTATTATACTTTTTTAATACTTCTAAAATAGCCCTTTAATTTATATGCTTAAGGCGTAAATACTAAGTATAAAAATCTATATCCTTTGCCTTTAAAGACGTAATAAGGAGGGAATTCCTTTTTAGTAAAGGATTTAAAGGAATATAATAAAGTTTATTTTTAAGATATCCCTTAATAAGAATCTATGCTTTATTATTTAAAAGAAGGACTTTATCCTTACTTTTAAAGGTATAGGTATTCTTAAAATATAACTAGCTAATTATATTAACTTTACTTTTTAGTATATAAAAACAATCTCTAAGCGTATATCTTATTTTAAAATTTAGAAGTTTAAATATTAAATCCCTCTTTCCTTTTACTAATATAAAGGAAGCTTTTCCTTAGCAGACTTTTATTTTAATCTCTTTATAGTTAATAAGGTGATTTTTATTTATAACTATATACTTAGTAGCACTAGTATTGTATATAAAACTAAGAGTCCTTTTACTATATCTAGGAAATCCTCTTTCTTTTACGTTTAATACTAATTCTCGAATTTAAGGGAGTAAGGCTTTTAAAAGTCTTAAAAGAGTATTTTTATTAGCTTTTAAATCTACTTTTAAAGGGGTTTCCTCTATAAAAGTTAGAATTACCTTTAAAAGGTTATCTAAGATTACCTTAAAGGTAAGGGCTCGAAAGAAAGGAGAGGATAGCTAAGAAAAGTTAATAAGATTTATATTAAGATCTATTTCGGTTAAATTTAAGACTTTATCTCCTTCCTTACTTAATTTTACCTCTTTTACTCTCTTTTTTAATTTTTTCTTTTTAAAAGAAAAAGAAAAAGAAGAAGACTTTTTCGAGGTAGGTTTCTTCTTACTTACCTTATTTAAATCGTTTAATTTCTTTCCCTTAAGCACTTAATAAAAAGGGGCCTTTTTAAGGTAAAGATAGAAGTAATTAGCTATTAAGTAGCTTAGTTTTTTGCATTTTTTATAGTAAGAATCCGAGGAATTCCCTTACTTTTTCTAAGGCTTTTTCTATAATAAGAAGGCTTTCTCTAAAGAGTCTTTTATATCCTTTACCCTTTTAGCTTCGTTTAAAAGACTATCTATAAAGGTCTTAAGAGAAAAAGCTATAGAATATAACTTAAGGCTTTGCGTAATATTAGTTATATAGCTTTTAAATTCCCCGCTAAGGGAATTTAAAATCTATACTATAAAACCTACTTCCGAAATATCTATTTCTTAAGATTTTAATTCCTCGTAGACTTCTTTTACCTTATAAAGATATTTCTTAAACTAAAAGTTAAAAGGACTTAAGTTAAATAGCTATTTTATAAGCAAATAATTTAACGAGAAATTTAAGGGATTATATAGCTTTTATAGCTTTTCTTAAGCATCTTTAGCAGTAGTTATATGCTTAATCTATATTAAGAGACCGTCTTCTAAGCGTAGGAAAATTAAAGTAAGAGCCTTTTTTATCTTTATATAATTAGCTTACTTTAAAGCAGCTATAAGCTTTTCTTTAATAAGAATTTCTCGCATTTTAATAGTCTATAAAGTATAATTTAAATTACCCTTTAACTTAAAAAACTTATATTCTTTTTAGCCTACTATTTTATATATCTTTAGTAAGATAGAATAAGTAAGTAAAGAAAAGTTAATTTTTAACTTAAGAAGGATCGAAAGATAAAAAAAGTTAGTAGGGATTAGTAAAGGAAATTTTAAGTAAAATTCTAAGGAAGGAAGGGGTCTTAGCGGAAAAGAAGGATTTTCGAGAGAATTTTATATAGATAAGGGGATTTCTAGAGATTTTTCTAAAAAGGGAAAGAGATTAAAGGAGGTAATCGAGGTTAAGATATCTTTAAGTATAAATTCTAAGAGAATACGTGGTTTAATTAACGTAAAGTTTTAAGGAAGGTTAAACGGGTAATTAAGAAAAGGGGTCGTCTTTTCTTTAGAATTTCCTAAAGCTAGTTAAAGAAGTAATTAATTTCCCGGCATAGTAAGCTAACCTAAGATTATAACCTATTAAAGGTTAAAGCAGCAGCGACATTATAGGGAAATTAGGAGATTATATAATAGCACGTAATAAAGGAGTCGATGTTATATAAGGCAGGATTTAGCTAAAATTAATTAATAAAAGATTAAGGGCGTAAGTGCTAATAAAATCTCTAACTATTTAATAGCAGGAGATTCGCCTTTTATAGATAAATATAAGAGAACGGAGTAATATATCTAGACCGGCCTTCGGGCGGTCTTAAAGCCTAAGAAATGTTAATTTTAAAGCATTTTACTTTATAGCTATATATCCCTTCTTTATACGGCAATTTAAATTTAAAGTTAGTAAAGGTTAGTTTAGGTCTAAGCGGATCTTTATTTTATCTAGCTACCTTAACCTCCTTAGTTTTATATATAACGTTATAGATATTATATAAGGATTTAAGAACTTAAAAAATAATACGCTAAAGCTAGGCTATTTAATACGGGTTGTTATATAATTTATACACCCCCCTATACTTAGCTAATTAAGTAAGGATTAAATAGCTAATTAATTAAAGTAGTAAAATCACTCTTTTATAGCTATCTCCTCCGATTTAAGAGGGATAGCGGATAAATTATAATAAGGCGCTTATACGCCTTTATATAGCTAGGCTAAGCGTAGCGGTAAGAAGAAAGAGCGTTTACTTAGTAAGATTAAATAAGTTCTTAAAGCTTATAAGGGAGTAAAATATACTCTCCCGCAGCCTATAGGCTAAATACAGCATGAATAACACATAACATAAATACGCTAAAATATACATTAAATCCGCTATACAATTCTGCATACTATACATATTTCTTTGCATTATTCCACCCACATATAAGCAAGATATAAGCAGATTAGGAAGAGGTGTGTGTGGAGACTATATGCATAATCCGTACTAAGTCGCTACGCCACCTCGTATTCCTTGCGGGATTAATCCCTAGGCTTATAAATATAATATTAACCTAACAATAGCTATTAGCCCACTATACATAACTATGCTAGACAGGGGGCTCTTTTCTAAATCACTTAAGTTACTTATAGCTTAGGAATTGTCTATATAAGGAAGCCTTAGTCCCCCCTTTACCTTAAATAGATCATTAACCTTATATATATACATCTTACCTATTTCTTTACCTTTTCGCACACTCTTTACATCTTTATAATCCCCTTACTCGTAGCTATAAGCCTGCTCTCTTTTACACCTATTTGCTCCTTAATTAGTTATAAGCCCGGCTTCCGCGCAGCACCTTATTCGATTCCTAACGAAGGCATAAGTCTTTTACCGCAGTATATACGCGGGTTTTCTATTATCGCATCTCTTATACCGGGTATATTAAGATAAGGAGGCTATTAAGGTACACATCCGCTATAACTGCTATATACGTTAATTATCTAACTATGTGATAACTAGCGCGCAATGTTTTTATATAGTCGGACGGATTAACATTTTGTAGTTATAAGCCCGGCTTCCCTTTAAGCCGGACTTACCCCCGACCCCTGCCGACGCTTTTCCGACTTTTAAGTGATCGGCAAAATCTAGCAAAATTCTTTCCCACCTTCTACGTAGTCGCGCTTACTAAGCGTATTTTCTCCGGAATTATCCCAATATCTTATCGGACTCGGTTCTTTGTTTTTCCCCTCTCCTCCTCCTTCCTATACCTTATGTCTTTACAACTATATCTTTAAGACTATATTAAATATAAAAAACCTTATAAAAAGTCTTTCCCTTTATAACGATAAACGCACTTTCTAACACAAATTTCCCTATATTTTTCAAACCCCTCCTATTATATTCTTTTACTAATATTCTTTCGATTAATATTCCTTACCTCCTCTTTTTTAAATTAATCTTTATACCGAAATACCTCTTAAAAAAATCTATAAAAAACATAGCTACTAAGAACGACTACTAATTTAGTAAGCTAAAAGGCTCTTCGAATTATTCCTCTTAGTTACTCCGAATAGAATCCGTTTTTATTTAGGAGAAAGCCGCCGGAGCCGTCTCTTAAGATCTATATGCTAAATCAGCGGAAATCCTTGCCCTTATACGTCTTATAGTTAAGGATAGTCCTCTCTCTTAGATAAAACACTATACGACTATAAGGTTAGCTTAAGAAGCTTTAAAAACCCTTTATAACCTAGTGAATTTCACCTCGAATTTTCTTCTTATAAAAGAACTATTTAACATAACCCTCGAAACTTATACTTCGATCTAGATATATTTAAATAAGATAAAAGAGCTTTTCGATAAGCTAAATATACGAGAAATTAAAATCCCCGAGGTAGTAATTATTACCTAGATTTTAGAATGCTTAAATAGTTCCTATTTTAGCTTTATAATTAATATTTTTTAAGCTCTTCGAGATAACGCTTAAGCCTATACTTTAAAATCACTTTCTTCCTCTTTAATTAATAAGTTTAAAAGGATTAAAGCTTTAAAAGGTCCTTCTTTTAATTAACTGTTCTTTTTATATAGTAAAAAACCCGCCTTCTATAAGAATTGCAAGTAAAAGGGCTATACTATAAAAGACTGTTTTTAGCTCGAGGAAAATAAAGATAAGGCAAAGGCAGTAGGTTTTAAACCTAAAGCTTCTTCTTTTTCCTCCTCTTTTTATAAAAGGCCCCTTCCGATTAGACCTTCTTAAGACTATTTAAATAAGAATAATAAGCGTTCTACGCTTATACCTTCCTTAAGAGAGTCCTCTTAAGAGAGAGTTTTAGTTACTAGAAAATTAGTAGTTAAAGGCCGAAAAAAAAGACGGGTTTCCTCCTTTAAAAAGTCCTCTCCCTTTAAAGAAGTACTTTATATTTCCGACTCCTTAGCTTAGGTAAATAAACCTTCCCTTCCCTCTATACCCTCTTCTATACCCTTTATACCCTCGATACCCTTTATGCCCTCTATACCCTCGATACCCTCTATGCCCTCTATACCCTCTATGCCCTCTACCCCCTTTATATCTACTATACCTCTTTTATATACACCTCTTTTATATACCTCTTTAAAAGAGAAAAAGAAAGCTAATATAAGAAATATTATAGGACCTTTAAAGCCTCTTCTTTTCTTTATTTCTTAGGTTGTTTCTAAGGTGGATAAAAATGCTATAAAAACAAAAAAAGGGAATATATATAACTTTATCTTTAATATAGGGGCTTTTAGGCATATAGTATATAATAAATCACTCCTCTCTTCTTATAAAGATATATATATAACTGTTACCTAGGGAAAGGCGTCTTCTATTATAGTTAAAGGCGCAGGGAATTTATATTTTAAATTTCCTAATAGCAATATACGCTATATATTAAAGAACTGTCTTTACATACTATAAATTAGTGTTAATATTATAAGCCAATCATCTCTTTTTAATACCTTAGCTTTAATAAGTAAAGATAATATCACTCTCTTAAATAAAGAGGCAAATATACTTATATAAGGCTTTGTTAATAACGGCCTTTATTATATCCTTATAGTTATAAAGACTTGCTTTTAAATTAACAATAAAATATATAATATAAAAAGCTCTATAAACAATATACCTATAAACAATATATCTATA
This sequence comes from Ophiocordyceps robertsii, assembly GCA_027405785.1. Taxonomy (NCBI): domain Eukaryota; kingdom Fungi; phylum Ascomycota; class Sordariomycetes; order Hypocreales; family Ophiocordycipitaceae; genus Ophiocordyceps; species Ophiocordyceps robertsii. The sequence goes on from JAPEBW010002511.1 coordinate 7,937, forward strand.
AACAATATAATATCTATAAACAATATACCTATAAATAATAAACCTATAGATAATACCTTTATAAATAAAGATAAAAAGTCTATAGATAAAAAAAAGACTATAAATATACTTTTTTAGCATAAAAGATTAGGATATATTAAGGGCCTATATATACTTAGTTTAGTAGCACGTGGCCGAATAATTGTTTATTTAAAGCTAGAGAGGGAAGGGGGAAATCTCTATCTAGGCTACGTAGCTCTATACTATATAGGGGTCGCTTAAGCAGCCCGTACTTAAGTTAAGTTTAAGTTAAAGTCGGGCTAAGTTCGGGTAAAGCTTTATACGACTTCGGCTATATATCGGCCTAACTTTAAGTTATTCGCTATAGTATAACTATAGCTCTTTTTACGGTATAGCCCGTAATACTATCCCTCCTTTAAGCTATCGCGCACCGGGGTATATAATGTTATCGCCCCGCCCCCCGCTTCGCGCTTAACGTTAATCGGTACGGTCGTCCTCGTTATGCTTATAGTTATACGTTAACGCACTCCCCCGATTAACGTCGCCTTATAGCGTTAGATACGTTATACGCTCGCCTATTTACGCCGCCACGTTATCTTAAGTAGCGCTAAGGCGGTATAACGTATCTCCTCTACTTACCGCTATTATTAGTGCTTAAGGCACGCCTTACCTTCCCGCCGCTTATAGTCTTTAAGCATAAATACCCTTTCTCTCTCCCTCTCCCTCCCTTCTTTTTTTTTCTTCTTTAATTATTAATTCCTTTATACGCGCGCCCCCTCTTATAATAGCTTCGTCGCGCCGCGCCTTAATATATTTACTATAACTCCCCGCGCCCTATCTCCCGCTATATTATAGGCGTCTACCCGTTTAAGGCCCCTTAGCACGCCCGGCGATTATACGCTACCGCCTTTATATTAGTCTTCGCGCCCGCCGCTATCGCTTAATAAGCGGAGCGTAACCTATAGTACTACTATACGGCGCCCCCCTTACCTTATATACGTTAAACGTATAGCGTCTCTTAATGCGGATACTTAGTATAGCGCTTATTAAAATTAAGCCTCGCCTTAGGCCTATAATTATTTTGCCTACGCCCGCGCCGGGTTATGTTATTTGCTTATACGTCCTTATTCTCGGACTTTATACAATATAACGCTAACGCGATATTAGTATACCGGCGCTATAGTTACCGCCGCTAATATGCTCTAAAACTATACGTCTTAAAGAACGTTTAAAGACTATCGCGCCGACTTATATATACGTTCTCCGATCTTTAATAAATACCGGCTAAAAGGATATTACTAATAATTACTATAGTATGCGGAGTTAGCCCGCGCCGCTACTATAGCGCGCTAGGCCTAGATATACCCTAATGTTTAAAGTTAATCTATTAATATTAGTCGGTAGTAAGTAGCTTACTTAAATCGAGTCTTAGTTCTTTATATATTTTATCTATATTTACTTTATATCCTATCGTATCTTATTATATCTATTATCTATCTAGTTATTATCCTTACTTAGTATGCGTTTATAGCGTATCTTCCTTATATCCGTTATTTAAAATCGTTTTAACGCTTACTAAGTATAGCCCGAAACTCTTTCTTATTTTTCTTAGTTTTTATCTTTTTCTTTACTAGCTTCTTTATCCTATCTCCCGCTCCCTTACTTAGCTTACTATCGTCCTTCCGCTTTACCTTTATCGTTCTTTATTATACTACTATGCCGTTCCTTAAATTCCTTTAAGGCGATTATATCCTAAAAGTTACTAATTAGCTACTACGTTAAGTTAGCATACCTATACTACTTTACTAAGACTTAGCGTTACCTCCCCCTTTTAATCCGTCTTTACCGGGCCTACTTAATCTTCTCCACGACATACTTTAGTTTATCGTTTTGCCCGATTACTAATAGTAGCTAATAGTCGTCGACTACTTAGCTAAGTAAGGGGTTATCCGCTACGCGGTAAAGGAACTTTATATATAGTCTTTTATATACCCTCCTTAGTATATTAAGTTCTACTATATATAGGCTAACTACCTTTATTATAATATACTTTTAGTATAGCTAGTTAAGCTTCCGGTAAGGCTTATCTATAGTATACTTCCTTATATTTAGCTATACTTTATCGCCTACTTAAAGTCTTTCCGCCGGCGTATAAGACCGGTTCGCTATCTCCTCTTACTTTACTTATAACGCGGCGATTACCGTTTAAAGGAAGTTAGCAACTTTCCTTATCCTTTATATAAGGCTCCGTGCGCTCTCTACGTTTAGTATAAGCGGTCCCTCCTCCTATACGATCTAAATCAGCTCGATATCGTACTTATACGTAGCGAAGAAGAGGCTTACGCTTATTATCGATACTACCCGATTATTAAGCGCCGCTTAAGCGTAAAGTAGCTATGCCCCTTAGTCGTCTTACTTATAGCAAACTTATACGTAAAGGTATGCCTATATCTTTTAGTTCGCGCGCTCCGTTGCCTTATCGGTCTACGGGTAGTAAGCTAAACTTAGTTTCCTTTAAACCTTAGTTTATTAATAAAATTCCTTTTAAAATTGCCTTATTTAGTTCGTCCTTTAATTTAAGATAATAGATTTTAGCATTCTATAAAAACGGAAGTAGGATTATAGGAACTTAGTAGCGTATACTGCTACTCTTATTGTTAGTATCGCTTTTAGAGTTATTGCCTTTATTAGCCGGTTTATTATTACTTAAAGGTTCCGAGAGCCCTTAGTCTTTATTAGCGGTAAGTCGACTATAAAGTCTATTATTAAGTATATAAACGGCTATATAAAGGGCGGTAATAGTTAAAAGAGCCCTTTTTAAAGTTACCTTTAAATATACCCCTTACCGCACGGCCTATAGTTTATAACGAGCCGGCATACTATTAATAACTAGCCCGGCTAAAAAAACTCTCGGGCTAGTATCGTAAGCGTCCCCTTACGCCTTAAGTATCCTACCGCTATTAAGTTATATATCCGCTAAGCGATTAATACTTAAAGCTTATCTAGCTCTTCGTCCTCCCCCTCCTTAAGGTATTAAGCCTTCCTTAGTACTTAAAGTTAGTCTTTAAAGCGAAGGCGCCCCCTTATATTAATTATATACTTACTTACTTAGACTTTTAATTGCTATTTTAAGGCAAGCGATTAATCGCCGTTCTATACTACTTAAAATACTACTTAGTACTCCTTATCCTTTCGTAGTATCGCTATCTACCGCTTTTATATCTCCTACTTATTAAATACGTAGGCTAATTATACCTATTCCTTAAGCGCGTCTTAGCTTAAGTTTAGGTTAAGTTTTAGCCGAACTCCGCCCTCGTTCGCCCCGCCTTTATCCTAAGGTATAGGGTTATCCGCCTTACTTATATAAGCGATTAACCCTATGTTCTTTTCCCCTTTTTATATTATCGCGATAGTGCGCTCTTTTTATATTAATCGTTATAGGAGGTTTACGTGCTCGCCGCTAAGGGGGACTTAGCGTCTTATTAATCGCGCGCTATCCGGGATTATCTATACTACGCGTCCTATTTCCCTCTCGTTAAATGCCCCTTCCGGCTTATCTTAA
>JAPEBW010002512.1:0-11494 GCA_027405785.1 Ophiocordyceps robertsii
GGATCGGCAGCTGCTTTAAGAGCCCCTTATAAAGCGCCCGCTAGATCTTTATACGGCCGTAAACATTATAGTTACGGAGGAAGCGGCGTACGTAGTGCTATATAAAGGGCTAATAAAAGTCCCTTGCGAGCCCTGCCGCCGTGCCTTACCGGCCGGGGTGGCCGATAATACTAAAGTCGTGGATTAGCTATACTAGCTTCCCCCGGAGCTCGTTTCTTAGCTTATCCTCCGGCAGGGCGTCCCTCTTATTAGCTTCCGTTGTGTAGGGGGCGCCCGGCACTTATAACCTACCCCTTTAATAGAGGTGCCCCCTTAGGTTAATATAGCAGTCCGCTACCTATACCTTTAATCGCAGCTTCGGATTTAAGGAACGTGCGCCGGACTCTACGGCGCGCCGCACGCTCTTATACGTGCGGTCCTAAGAAGCTAGCCTATCCTAAAGACGCTAAAGGCCCTTATCTTAAAAGATCCTCGCTACTTAAGCGCTTAGGCCGGCCTAGCCCCCCGAACTTAGCACTTAAGCAGGTGCCGGTAAGGAGGATAGGATACCCGACTTTAACGTAGCGGGCGGGTTTACCTTATCGGCTAAGGGGGTCGAAGGCTCCTTAATAAGGGCACTAAATAAGGGGGTCGACGGCTCCTTAATAAGGGAGACCTTAATATACGTGCGCAACGCCGCTTACGGAATAAGCTATAGATCCCGCGCCTTAATATCCGCGTTTATAGAGCGGTCTTAGTCCCGCCGGGAAAGCGCGTCTAGGATAGCGGAGTCTTAACCCGGCTTATACTTAATCTAAAAGTTAAAGCGGGATAGGTACTCGGCCTAATAAGCCTACCGCTTAGAGAGGTGCTAGCGGGTTATAAAATACTTAAGGTTTTAGTAGTTTATAAGGACTTCGAAGCTCTTATAACTACGGAGCTCCGCTTGCTATTACTTAAGGCAGCTAATAATAGTAAGTATCTCTTTATCGTAAATAGCGTAGTTCTTTTTTACCGGGGTTAGCTTCCTTAAGTAAAAGGCTATAGGCTGCTTCCGGCCTTTTACCTCCTATAAGAGCGTGCCTTTAAGCGCTTAGCCGCTATAGTCCGCTTTTACTATAGTAGTGCGGTTAAAATCTTATTAAAGCAGCACTAAGGCTTGCGAAAATAGGTCCTTAAGCGTGTAGAACGCACCCTCCTATACGGGTCCTTAATAGAAGGCTACCTTCTTCCTTATAATCTCGTTTAATAGCGTAACGATTTTAAAAAACCCCCGGATAAATATATAGTAATAATTAGCGAAGCCTAAGAAGCTCCGCACGCTAGTTTACGTTATCGGGGCATCTTAGTCCCGAATCGCCTATATCTTAACGGGGTCCGCTTAAATCCCCGCGCTAGCGTAGATTATAAACCCGAGGTATTTTACCCGCTTAACCCCGAACTCGCACTTATCCGGATTAAAGTATAAGCCGTATAAGTAAAGGCGGTTTAAGACCTTCCGCACTTTCTATATATAGTCCTTATATAAGCCGCTGCTATAGATAAGGATATTATCGATATAAGCGGAGGCGAACTTATTAAGGAAGTCTTAAAGGACGTTATTAATATAACGTTAAAAGGTAGCCGGGGCCTTAGTAAGACTAAAAGGGGTTACTAGCTACTTAAATAAGCTATAATAGGTATAGAAGGCCGTCTTCTACTCCTTACCCTCCGTAATCCTTACTTTATAAAACGCTTATATAACGTTAAGCTTAGTAAACTACTTCGCCTTAAATAGGTTGCGGAGCGTGTTAGAGATTAGCGGGAGCGGGTAACGGTCCGGCCGCGTAATCGCGTTAAGGGCCTAATAGTCGTAGTAAAAGCGGATTCCGCCTCTTAGTTTCCGGACAAAGAGCACCGGGGCGCCTACCTTAAAGCTACTCGCCCGGATAAACCCCTTATCTAATAAGTCCCGAAGGGTCTTCTTTAGCACTAATAACTCGGCCCGTAATATGCTATATAGCGGCTTAAAGGGCGCGGGGAACTCCCTTCCTTACTCGTCCGTGCGGATAGGGATCCTATAGTTAACTCCCGGCTTATAGGGGTTAAGCTTATCGGCCTCGTGCTTTATAAAGAGCGGCAATAAGTCGTAAAAGCGCTATAAGATAACCCTCTATAAGTCCGCCGGCGATTTTAGCGTCTTAGTTTTTAGGGCCTTATTAATGTCCGTAAGGCTTATAGCGCAGATCGCCGTATTAGTAGCGGCCTTACCCTCCTAGCGTGCGAGCCGTTTAACTATGCTTACGAAGACTAAGGCGAGCACTTTAAAGGCATCGGCTAGCCTTAATATAGCCCCCGTCTCTTCGGAGGTGCCGTTAATATAGCGTAGCTATATCTCCGCTAGGCCGAACTATAGCCTCTTTTAGTGCGGAACTAAGAAGGACTACGTATATATAAGCTAAGGCTTCCTTAAGATTAAAGGGAATTTAAGCTCTAGGATTACGTATACTACGATAAGCCTTAAGCAGCCGGCTACCTCCGTAGCTAGCTAAGTAATGCCTTTAATCTCCGCACCCTCTATTATGCTTAAGGCGCCCTTTACCCGGCGCGGGGTAATCCTCTTAATAGGCACTCGCATCTAACGTGCGAACGCCTTATCTACTACGGCGTAGCACTAGTATCCCTTATCCACGAAAGCGGTAAGAGACTCGGACTAATTAAGCATAACTTATATTAAAGTAGGATCCTCTTTTATACGGGCTGCTAGCTCTTGCCTTACCTATGCTAACGACTACGGCTCCGGGGCCCGTCTTTGCCCCGGAGCTATTCTTTTCCCTCCGCCTTATAGGGGGCGGGGTCCTTATCGTCCGAGGCGAGCTAAGGTAGTATATCGACCGCTATAAATCGGATTCTTACGGAAGGACGCTTCGCCGGCTTATATAGGCATTTCGTAGCGAAGTAAGAGCCCGCTCCGTAGCGTAAGTATCGGCCGTCGGCACGTCGTTTTTAGATCTTATCGCTAAAGACCTATTTAGCCCGCTGCTAAGAGGACTAGCCCGCCGGCGTGGAAGAGGTCGGGGTTATAGATGCCTTCTTTAAGCGTTTCGCGTAGTCGGTCCTTATCGCGGTTATAAGGGTATCGCTATCGACGTTAACGGTAAGCGTATCTTATAGGAGGGGGGTAACCCTATCCCCGCTATATAGAGTGCGCTTCCGCAACTTCTAAAAGCGAGGCGTCTGTTTATAGCCTTAAGCCACTTTCGTAAGGCGGCTAATATACTTACTATATATAGAAGGCATAATAATAAAGATAAGAAGCTCGCGGAGCGCTAAGGTAATCGAGTTCTATAGCTATATTAGCTTCGCGCTATCTTCTTATATCGTAGTACCCGCCGCCTAAAAAAGGGTCTCCTTAAACTTAAGGAGGAACTCCTTAAAAGACTGTCCGTCCCTTTATCTAAGGGTGCGTAGCCTATCTTACGCCTTTTCTTATTCTTATATATTACTAAACGCGTAAATAAGGTGCTAAAAAAAGTCTTAAGGGTCTTAAGAGCTATTATAGCCCCCCTTTTCCTAAAAACCCGCGATCCTCCTTATTTAAGGCTCCGGCAGCGTATATAAGAGCGCGTATTAGACGGCGCTCCGGCCGCTATTAAGGCCGCATTCCTCGTTAGCATAGTATTTCGCCTACAGCCGGCTAAGGAAGAAGTAAAAGCTCTCCGGCTTCCCGTCCTATATCGGCTATAAGAGCGGCTTCCGCACCGTAGTAATCGTAGGCGCCGCTCCTAGCGCGGCAGATGCTATAAGGGTTAAAATAGGCTTTATAGTCGGCCCCCTTAGTGCGGCGAGGAAGTTATCTTTTTAGCCGGCCGACGCACTCTTTAACGCCTTTAAGGCGTTCCGTAACGACTCTATAATAGCGTCGTCCCGCTCCGCTTAAGGCGGAGCTCCCGCTATTATACCGTCGAACGAGTCTATAATTAATAGCTTATACTATTATAGAGTAGGTAGTGGCTAGTATATAGGTGCCGTCTGTAGTATTGTAATAATAAGCTATAAAGAGCCTGCCTATGTGCGGCGGGTCTATGTCTATATATGCAGACCCGGCCCTCTTTATATAACAAGGCTTAGGCTGTAGCCTAAGTCCCTATAACCCTATAAGTTAAAGACTTTAATAGATATCCTATAAAGATAAAAACCGGAGCTACTTTAAGTAAGATAGGAAGAAAGAGTCCTTTTAAGGGGCTAAGGATAAGTATAATATACCGCGAAAGCTACTTTTTAGCTTTCTTTAAAAAAAGAAAAGGCCTTTACGAATTTAACTAAAAAGCTTACTTAGCTTTAAATGATTAACTACTTTAACCCCGCTTAATAACTATTTATCTAAATTAATATATCTTAAAAATATAAAGGAGCGGCTATAGCTTTTTACTTAAAAGAATATATAAAATAAGATAAAAAGACGCTACTAGCCTAAACTAAGTTCTAGCTTATTATTTACTTAAGCCGCGCCCTTTAAGGCAAAAAGCCTTAATACTAGCTTATAAAGCTTAAAGTAGCTAGTTTAGTATAAGCAGTTTATAAGTTATATACTATAATACTATCTATAAAATCGCAAGAAGTAGTTATCTTTACTAAATATATAAGCACTTATAAAATCATATATTAAAAATCCTTATTTTCTATTAATATAAAATCTAATAATAAGCTAATCTTAGCTTTTTAATACTTAAGCTAATTCCTACTTAAGGTATAATATATCTTAAGCGTTAAAAACATTATACTAAATGCTTTTTTACGTTTACTATACTAAGATAATAAGCCGGTTTCCTTTAACTAAAAAGGGGAATTAAAACGTATTTAAAAAGATAAGAAAATAGACCGCGTATTCCTCTATATAAAAGTATTAATCGAATTAACGCTTTACTAAAAAATAATCGACGGATATATAAAAGATATAAAGTAAGTAAAGATTATTATATAGCTTAGTAATAAAGATAGTATCCTTAAACACTTATTCCTTTAATTATAAGGGTTACTATACTTTATAAAAAACGATAAACACTAAAGACTATATATTATAAAGACTTACGCTAAGGAGATCGTTAAAAACGCCTACGCTAAATATTTTTATACTAGCCGCACCTATATATAGTAAGATATATTAAAAGGCTTCTTAATTTTATAGCTTAGTAGATATATAAACGAGATCGTAAACGGCTATAACGCTTACTACTATAACTAAACCGATTAAAGTAAGACGCTAAAGTAGCTTATCCCGATTTAAAGCTTATTAGGTTTATATTATATAATAATAATAAACCTTACTATTAAGCTCTTAGTAGTTTAAGCTAAATAATCCTTATAAAAAGATCCTATAAGAAACTTCTTTATTACCTTACTAACTATAACAAATAAATTCTTTAAAATATATCTCCTTATTTTAAGCAATAAGTAGCTTATAGCAAAGGATTAAGTATAAGCGTTATATATAAAGCTACTTCGCGCTAACTAAGAGAATTTAAAGGGGATAATCTTTAACTAAAACGTAAAGTTTACTTTAGTATTTTAACGAACTTTATAATAAGCCTTTAAATTAAAGCTTTTTATATTTACTACTTAGTATCTTTAAACTAATAGCTTATTAAAAAGGCAAAACTAAACAATAAAAGTCTCGCTATAATTTTTTACCGCCGATTTCCTAGCTTTATAGTAAACCGATATACTAATTGCTTTTTAGTTTAGCCTTAATAATTCCTTCTTCTTAGTAATTTATATAGCTTTTAATAAGCTAGTTATAAAGATAAAAATAGATAACGGCCTTTAATTCTTTAAAGACTACTTAAACCTACGAAATTAAAAAGTCTTATAAAAAAAAGCTAAGTTAAGTAACGCCTATACTTAAGCTATTATAAAGGATAAATATAATAAAAAACACCGCCCGCTATAATTTAAGCTTAGTAATTAAGTTTAGCTATAGCTTAATAAAGGTTATTACTTTATAAATAGCAAACTAGCAAAACTTTAAAAAAGACGCACTAAGCTATTTATTATAAAATCTAGACGGCCACGCCTAAACTCCTTACTTTACTCTTAAGGAAGCCCTACGGAACCCCGCGATAAGAACGCTTAGAGCACGCACTATAAAGGCTCGCCCGAGAAGATATAACGAACATTACCGGTCGGACCCCGCTAAGGTTTCCGGGATATAACTATAGATAGTTAAGAGCCTACTTAACTATAGTTTACGACATATCTAACTATAGGAGATACTATAAAAACTATTAAGCGGATTCCGCTAGTATCTTTAAGGGATTTTTAAGGATTTCCGCGGGATATCTTAATTATAGTTTAACCCGTTTTTAACTATAAAAGCACCTTAAAAGATACGGAATAAACCTTACCGCGATTTTTAAGGGATATTTAAGGATATTTAAGGGATTTCCCTAACTATAGTTTATAGTATTTTTAACTAAGCTTATACTTAGTTTATTAAGCGATTCTACGAGGATATCTACGGTTTACTTTACGTACTACGGATAGTATAGTTAAAGATCCTTAGAATTAGCTTAAAGAACTAAGTATAAAGTAGCTAGCTATACCTTTAAGAAATAGATAAGCTTTTTACTATTTTTAAACCCCTATATATAATTACGTGCGGTAATTAGTCCGTTATACCGGCTTAACCGGCGGTAATTAGTCCGTAGTACCGGCCCCGACCGGCGGTAATTAGTCCGTAGTACCGGCCCCGACTAGCGGTAATTAGTCCGCGCCTTATCCCCTTATCCTTATGCCGTAAGGCGTAGTACTAATCTTATATATCTTATTCTTATTCTTTCTTTTATTTTATTTCTTCTTAATCTTATCTTTTTACTTAAGGTATTGCTACTTAATATCCTTTAAGGTTTTTAATAGATTTTCTTTTAATAAATTATAAGTAGCTTTATAATTATCTCCGGGGCTTTTAGTCTTTTCTTTACTAAGGTTCGGCGTTATTTTCGCTTATATTATACTAATTATAGTCGTATTATCTTTAGTCGTACTAGTTGTTTTATCGTTATTCGTTATAATATTTATTAATGTAATATTTATATCTATATAGGAAGCTTTATTATCTTTATCGTTACTATTCCTTATATAGTTATCGTTAGGTATTGCCGTATTTAAATTATTCGAGGGTTTCGTTCTGGGGTCGTCCTTTATTAAACTATAAAGTAGGATATTTAAGGTATTGTCTTTAAACCTTAAAAGGCCTTTATCCTAATCTATTATAAGATTATATTTCCGTAAAAAGGGTAGTCTTAATATAACATTATAGCTAATAGCTAAGACGTCGAAGGAATCTTTAAAGTTATAAATCCTAATCGTATACTTAAGAGGATTAGTCTTTAGCATAATCTTACCGTTATTATACTTAAAGGGTAATCCTTTTACCGAAAGAAGTATATAAAGCTCGTCTTTTCTTTTATAACGTAATTCTAGACGATTTACTATTATAGGGGAAATATAGCTACTTATCGCACCGCAATCTATTAATACGTTAAGGCGATGTCCTCTTAATTCTAATAAAAGGGTTATTTTTATACTTTAAGAATTATTATTTAACGTAAGTAAGTTCTATTTACTAAGAAATAGCCTTATTATTCCTAGGCTCGTTAGTTTTTTGCCTCGTTTACCGACTTCTTAGTAGATCCTAATTCTTTTTACGGAACTAGTTTATTTAAGTAACTAAGCTCTTTATACGCTTTAAAAACTAAATCCTTATTAGTTTTATAGCTTTTAACTACTTTACTAATAATTTTAATACCTTTAATACGATTAATTTCTCTTTATCGTTTTTAATCGTTAAGCTCTTATTACTTAGCTTCTAGCTAGCTTTTAAGCATTCTATTTAAGAATTCTTTTGCTCGTAGTAGTATTTCTAAATTATAATTCTTATTATAAAGATTATAATTAGTCTCGAAATACTTACTATATCGTCTAAACGTATCTTTAATAGCTAGGTTAAGGAATTCTATATCTTCCTTAAGCTTATCGGCTAGCTCGTTGTTCTTTTTCTTAAGATCGTCTTTATTTTTAATTAAATTAGTAATATACGTAGAAAGAGATACGTAATCTTCCTTTAGCTTAATTATCTTATTCGTTAAAGCTAGGTTATTATCTTAAAGGTTTTCGATAGTCGTTTCGTTATACTACTTAAAGAGTAAAAGTTATTCGATTTTAATTTAGTTATTAGTGTTTTCTTATAAAAGTTCCTCTTTATCGGCTTCGATATCCTCCTTAAGGTTTTCTATAAAAACCTTAGTATTAGTAGTAAGTTCTTTAGTTATTATAGCGGGTTTATTATAAGTCTTCCTTAGTTTAAGAAACTAGCCGCTTCCTTACTTATTCGAAAGGTATATAAAGCAATTATTATCGTAGTATCTAGTTTAAGAAAGCCACTTATATGCCCTATCCTTAATAGTAATTACTATATCGAGATATTCTATAAAAGGAGCGTAAGGCCCGTTGCTATCTTCTTTCTTAAAAGAGGGCTCTTCTATCTCTTCGATTTTAAGGTCTTTAAGATTATAGCTATCTTCCGTATTTAAAGGCGTAACGTTCGTATTAAAATAAGAAGCGTTTTCGTTATCTTCGTTAATAGTCTATAGGGAAGTTCTGTGTTAATAATTATCCTCGGTCTTAAAAGCATTTCTTTACTAACTATTTAAGCTTTTAGCTTTTATCTTAATTTTAGGTTCTTCTTTATAAAGACCCTTTATAGGCGAACTAGTCTTAAACGGACTAAGGGTTAGCATAATAAGCTTAGCATCGATTTCGGTATCCTCGGTTAAAGGTAGTAGTAAAGTATATCGCGGATTATAAGCTAAGAAGGCATTATTCTTATAAATAGGTATATTCCTTCTTTTAAAGGAATTCCTCTTCTTAATATAATCTCTTATAATATAGCCTTCCTTCGTATAATTAAAGCATCGAATAGCTTTTTTAGCGGGCTTTAGCGGGCTCGCTTCGAAGGTATTTAGGTTTATTATATTATAACCTAAGTCGCGCTTTTGCTTTTTGTTATTTTTCCTAATAACCCCGCCGGGAGTTAAACGGTGTTTTCGCTATTATTAGCGTTCGTCTTACCTATCGTCTATCCGGACCGCTAGACTAATATAGTCTAATAGCGTCTTTAGCCTATTTAAGCGGTAAATTTCGTCTTTAACTTCTTCCTTAAGTCCTTCGTAGAACGTACCTATAAGGGCATTATCTTCCTATTTTAGCTTAAAAGTTATCTATCGGAATCGAGCTGCGTAAGCCGATAAAGATATAACCTACTTAAGGCTTCTTAATTTATGCTCTGCTAATCGTTGCTTATCTATAATTCCGAACGTTTTTTATAAAGCTTCTTCGAAGTTATCTAAATTCTTAAAAATATTCTTCGTCTCGGAATTCCTATCTTTAGGACTATTATCTATATAGTCCCTAAGAATCGGTTCGAACTATATTGCTACTAAGCCTTATAAGCAACTAAATATAAATATAACCTTTACTACTTTATAATTTATCGTAGTAGGATAAAACTAAAAATAAGCTTTAAGAGAGGTAATAAACTCTTATAGCTTAGCTAATTCTTTAGTATAAGGTTTAGGAGCTTTAATCTTTAAAATAGAACTACTATCTATAAAGCTTATAGGGTAATAAGGAAGCTTTAGCTACCTCGAACTAGCTTATAGCTAACTAGTCGGCTATAGTATCGCAAAAGTAGATATTCTTCTTTTATTTATTATAATTAGATAGACGTAATTATAATAAATACCTTTCTTTTACTTAATAGCTTAAAGAACTTACTAAGTATAAAAATACTAAGTATTCTTTATCGGAGCTATTAAGTTTATAAAGATTCTTATAAGCTAGTTTTATATTACGGAACCCTTAACGTTTCTTATACGTTAAGTAGCCTCGTGTAATTTATTTAATTTAAATTTACTAGCCGGAAAAGGAGAAGAAAACTTAGTGCTAATTACTAAACCGAATAAGGTAAGGGTATCTTATTATGCGGATTTCTCGTGTTAAAACTAGCTAAAGAAAAAGAAAGAAGGAAAGAAAAGGAGTCGAGGAAAGGAGGAGGAAGGACCCTCTTTTATACCTTTTTAAGGCTACTAAAAGGCTTTCCTTTTATATGCTTTTATATGCTTTTATATACTAATCTATAACTTATACCTTATATAACTTATAGGGTTACTAAACTACTTCTTAAGCTAATAAAAATAGCTTACGCTATCTCTATTACTAGTTATAAGTAATATACGCTCTATTACTTATAACTAGCTTATAAGACTAAATATCCTTATCTTAAAACCTTTTACGAGATTTTATCCCTTTTTAAAGGGAAGGCCTCCTACCTTAGCTTTATGCGAAGTATCGGTCGATTATATAAAGTATCGGTCGATCGTGCGATACGAATCCTATTACTAGCCGAAGCTAACTTAAGCCGATTATAGGCGTATCTAACCTATACCGCTTATAGCCGATACTAGCCGTCTTTAACTATTAAGCTATATCGTCTCTCCTTATAACTACTAGTATCTACTTTAATAGTTATATCTCGTAACTAGCGGTATTTACTTTACTAGTTACTCTTTTATATCTAGCGGTATTTACTTTACTAAATATTAGTACTTCTTAGTACTTAGGATTACTAACGGAATAGGGTTTCCGTTATAATATTCCTTCTCTTAAAGAAATTCCTCTTAATATAATCTCTTGCGATATAGCCTTTCTTCGTACAATTAAAGCATTAAATGGCTTTTTTAATAGGCTTTAGCGGGCTCGCTTTAAGGGTATCTAGGTTTATTATATCGTAACTTAAGTCGCGCTTTTACTTCTTATTATTTTTTTTAATAACCCCGCTAAGGGTTAAACGGTATTTCCTTTATTACTAGCGTTTATACTGCTTATCGTCTATTTAGACCGCTAGATTAATATAGTTTAATAGCGTCTCTAGCTTATTTAAGCGGTAAATTTTATCTTTAACTTCTTTTTTTAATCTTTCGTAAAACGTAGCTATAAAAGCATCGTCTTCTTATTTTAGCTTAAAAGCTATTTATCGGAATCGAGCTATGTAAGCTAATAAAGATATAACCTGCTTAAAGCTTCTTAATTTAGGCTTTACTAATCGTTGCTTATCTATAATTCCGAACGTTTTTTATAGAGCTTCTTTAAAGTTATTAAAATTCTTAAAAATATTCTTCGTCTTAAAATTCCTATTTTTAGGACTATTATCTATATAGTCCTTAAGAATCGGTTCGAACTATATTATTACTAGGCCTTATAGGCAACTAAATATAAATATAACCTTTACTACTTCTTAATTTATCGTAGTAGGATAAAACTAAAAATAAGCTTTAAGAGAGGTAATAAACTCTTATAGCTTAGCTAATTCTTTAGTATAAGATTTAAAAGCTTTAATCTTTAAAATAAAACTACTATCTATAAAGCTTATTAAGGGATAAGAAAGCTTTAAATATCTTAAACTAGCTTATAGCTAACG
>JAPEBW010002513.1:0-11457 GCA_027405785.1 Ophiocordyceps robertsii
GAAGCCCCCGCCGCCTATATATTTTTTAAGGCGTAGCCGGAAATCTTTATTAGCGGAATAACTAGCCGATGCTTAACGCCTTAAGGTTAGCTAACCTCGCTATAGTCTTAAGATTTATAGTAGCCGCCGTAGCTAGCGGAAACCCGCTTTAGCTAAACGACTAAAACGATATCTACGCCGTCCTCGACTATATATTTAAGGCCTAGCTTAACTAGTTTATAGCCGGGTTTATAGCGGCGTCTTAAGCGACTATAGCTAAAACCTTATCTCGCTTTATATATAGTCTAGCCTATACTATAAAATCCCCTTCTTAGCTTATAGCCGCTATAGGCCTTAAGGACCTATTTAGTCCCTCTTAGTAAACGCTTTTCCCGCCCGCCGCTATGCTTAGCCCGGCTATATAAAGGCGTATAAGCGCCTTATTATAGTTTATCCGCTATCCTTCCTTAACTAAAGGAGATAGCGATAACTAGCCTCGCGATATATTCCGCCGCTTAATCCTATAAGAGCTGCTAGTAGTAACCGATATAATCCTTAACGGACCTAGCTTTATAGGCCTATACTCCGGCGATAAGATTATAATAATTAAGAGTTTCCGCCTAGCTATAAACTACGCTAAGTTCTACCTATAAGCCTGCGAAGAGTCTAAACGCGACTTAACTTTAACCTAAGCAATAAAGTTTTTAGGCTTTAATATCCGCTTTATTAGCCATACTAACTACGCGCTTTATATTCTCGCCTTTAAGGCCCCCTCTATATAAAGGTTCTTTAAGACTATTAAGCACGTTTAAAACCTTAAGAGTAAGGAGTCGGGCACTAAGGCTATTAAGGACCTTATTACCCGCTTTTAAGCGGGAATATAAACGTTTAATACCCTAGTGCTTACTATACCCGTTAATATTAGCGGGACGGCATACCTTTACCTTAATACCTTCCCGGTAGCTAAACGCGCGTTAGTTAGCGGAAAGGTATAGGTAGTAGCGCCGCGTAAGAAGGATAATAGGTTAAAAAGCCTAGCGACGGAGAGCGGGGGATAACTATAATAGCGGTAGTAAGCAGGATATAATATCTCGCTTATAGGCGGCCTATAAGGCTAGTAAGTAAAACAGGAGACTTAGCGGAGGATTAAAAAAACGGTATAAAAAGGGTAAGTAAGATAATAATACGAGATAAGGCTTAAATAAAGCTAGTCTCTTATAATATATCCCGCCGAGGAACTTAAGCATACCCCGGCGCGGAGACTCCTTACTGCTTAGTAAGGGCCTAAACACACGCTTTAAAGGAGAGTCGGAAAAACGTTATTATAAGTTCTAGCCGGACGCGCTAATTACCTTAATAAGGATAAAGCCGCACGACTAAATATAAAGTAAGGATTTATAATAAAGCCGCTTACTAACTATCTTAAGCTACTTAGCTACTATCGGCTAAATAAGCCGATAAAACTATTAAAAGGATAAAGACGGCGTACTATTAATATAGCGTAAAATCGCTACTACGAAGCTATTACTTAGCACCCCCTTTACTTTATCCTTACTTTAAACCGATAAGGACGTTGGCTTTTCTTTCTTACCCGGGGGAGTTATTACGGAATCTAAATAGCTATGCCCGGACTCCTTACTCTACTTTTAAAAAAGCCCTACGGAACCCTACGATAAGAACGCCCGGAGTACGCACTACGAAGGCTCGCTTAAGGAGATACGACGAATATTACCGGTCGGACCCCGCTAAGGTTTTTAGGATATAACTATAGATAGTTAAGAGCCTACCTAACTATAGTTTATAACGTATCTAACTATAAGAGATACCGTAGAAACTATTAAGCGGATTCCGCTAGTATCTTTAAAGGATTTCTAGGGATTTCCGCGGGATATCTTAACTATAGTTCGACCCGTTTTTAACTATAAAAGCACCTTAGAAGATATAGGATAAACCTTACCGCGATTTCTAAGGGATATCTAAGGATATTTAAGGGATTTCCCTAACTATAGTTTATAGTATTTCTAACCGGGCTTATACTTAGTTTATTAAGCGATTTTACGAGGATATCTATAGTTTACTTTACGTACTATAGATAGTATAGTTAGAGATCTTTAAAATTAGCTTAAAGAACTAAGTATAAAGTAGCTAGCTATGCCTTTAAGAAATAAATAAGCTTTTTACTATTTTTAAACCCCTATATACGTTTATATGCGGTAATTAGTCCGTTATACCGGCCTGACTAGCGGTAATTAGTCCGTAGTACCGGCCCCGACTAGCGGTAATTAGTCCGTAGTACCGGCCCCGACCGGCGGTAATTAATCCGCGCCTTATCCCCTTATCCTTACGCCGTAGGGCGTAGTATTTCCTTTTAAGGCGGCAATTATTACGGAACGTAAGATATAAGCGCTCCGGCTACTCGTATGTCGGTATGTGAGATATAAGCATATAAACGATAATTAGCGTCCTAACCCTTAACTAAGGCCGGGGGGAGACCTTTTAGCAGTGCGGTATTATCGCACTGTTTCTCCGTAGTATATATCGCGGATTATAAGCTAAGAGGGCATTATTTTCTTAAATAAGCATATTTCTTTCTTTAAAGAAATTCCTCTTTTTAATATAATCTCTTATAATATAGCTTTTCTTTTAATAATTAAAGCATTAAATAGCTTTTTTAGCGGGCTTTAGCGGGCTTGCCTTAAGAGTCTTTAAGTTTATTGCGTTACTTAAGTCGTGCTTTTGCTTTTTATTATTTCTTTTAATAACCCCGCTTAAAGTTAAGTAGTGTTTTTTTATTGCTAGCGTTTATATTACTTATTATTTATTTAGACCGCGAGATAAATATAGTTTAAAAGCGTCCTTAGCCTATTTAAGTAGTAAATTTCGTTTTTACCACTTTTTTTAACCCTTTATATAAGGTAGCTATATAAGTCTTATTTTCTTATTTTAGCTTAAACGTTATTTATTAAAATCGAGCTATATAAGCTAATAAAGATATATCCTGCTTTAGGCTTTTTAAGTTATACTTTACTAATTATTACTTGTTTATAATTCCGAACGTTTTTTATAAAGCTTCTTTTAAGTTATTAAAATTCTTAAAGGATTTCTTTTAAAATCCCTATCTTTAAGACTATTGTCTAAATAGTCCTTAAGAATCGGTTTAAACTATATTACTACTAGGCCTTATAAGCAACGAAATGAAAATATAACCTTTACTACTTTTTAAAGTATCGTAGTAAGATAAAACTAAAAATAAGGTTTAAAAGAGGTAATAAACTCTTATAGCTTAGCTAATTCTTTAGTATAAGGTTTAAAAGCTTTAATCTTTAAAATAGAACTACTAACTATAAACCTTATAAAGGGATAAAGAAGCTTTAAATACCTTAAACTAAACTACGGTTAATTAATTAGCTATAATATCTTAAAAGTAGATATTTCTTTTTTTATTTATTATAATTAAATAAACGTAATTATAATAAATACTTTTCTTCCTTAATAGCTTAAAGAACTTACTAAGTATAAAATACTAAGTAATCTTTATTAGAGCTATAAGTCGTAACTTATACTATAAGCTAGTTTTATATTATAAGAATATTAATCTTTCGCTAAGATTAATACTCTCGTATATTTTATTAGGTTTATAATTCATAGTAAAAAGAAGAAAAAGACTTAGTATAAACTACTAAACTATATAAAGTAAGAGTATCTTATTTTACAGATTTCGTAGGTTAAAACTAGCTAAAAAAAAGAAGGAAAAGAAATAAATTAAAGGAAAAAGGAGAAAAAACTTCTTTTTATATATTTTTAAGGCTACTAAAAGGCTTTCCTTTTATATGCTTTTATATACTAGTTTATAACTTATAACCTATATAACTTATAAAGTTATTAAAATACTTCTTTAGTTAATAAAAATAGCTGTTACTATCTTTATTATTAGTTATAAGTAATATATACTTTATTATATATAACTAGCTTATAAGACTAAATATCATTATCTTAAACCCTTTTATAAGATTCTATTTTCTTTTAAAAGGAGGCCTCGTACCTTAGCTTTATATAAAGTATTAGTAGATTATATAAAGCATCGGTCGATTTATTTAATACTAATTTTATTACTAGCCGAAGCTAGCTTAAGCCGATTATAGGTATATTTAACCTATACTACTTATAGTTAATACTAGCTATCTTTAACTATTAAGCTATATCGTCTCTCCTTATAACTACTAGTATCTACTTAAATAGTTATAACTTATAACTAGTAGTATTTACTTTACTAATTACTCCTTTATATTTAGCGGTATATACTTTACTAAATATTAGTACCTTTAGTACTTACGACTATTAATAAAATAAGGTTTCCGTTATAAGTAACTATTATACTAAGAACGTAAGCTAAGTTTATTAATACTTATATAAAGCTACTTTTTAAGCCTTTTAAATTTTATAATTAAGTATCTTTTTTTATTTTACTATTAACTTTTATAACTTACCTTAATTTAGTTAGCGCTTTATTATACTTAGGCTTATACTTTATACTAAGCTTTTTATAGCTTTTATTACTATATTAGCTTATTACGCTAAGGTTAAATACTAGACTTTATCTTTAAAAAAAGTAGCTTTAGATATAAAGGTAGCTAAAATAATATCTAACGCTTTAAAGTATAGCTTTACTAGCCCGCTTTATACTTTAAGCTAAGATATTATTAGCTTATTACTTAACTTTAAGGATATTAATTTGCTTGAATTTGTCTCTTTTTTATTTACTTATTTATATAAGTTTTTAATAGTAGCTTTACTACTACTTACTTATTTTCTTATTTTTCTTTATTAACTAAAAATAAGGTCTTTATTATTTTAGCGTTTATTTATTAAAAAGTCTTCTTACTATACTTAGTAAACTTAATAGTATATTAATAAGATTTTATACTTATATAGTCCCCCTTAATAATAATTTAATATTTCGCCGCGTTAACTAAGCTTAAACTTTACTTTCTCTTAAGATACTTCTTTAAGCTTTTTTATATCTTAACCCCCCTCCTTTATTAAGCGCCGCCTACTATTAAATATTACTATATAAATTTATTATATTTCTTTAAAGTAGGTATTTATTATAAGATAAAGCATAGAACTTATTATAATATAAATTACTATCTTATAATACGACTTATACTAGTATATAACTAAGAAATAAAAAGCAACTTTTTTAATAATTATAAAACAACTTTCTTATATTATACTATAATTCTCTAAACATTATACTATTAAAGATATAACTTAAGCAATTTTAAGAAATTACTAAGTAAAAGTGGAATATTTAGTAAATACTAAGAAAAAAAGATAAATATATTAATATTATTTCCTTAAAATAAACCGAGAAAAAGCTAAGAAAGTATAAAGAAGTTAAGGTAATTCCTATAAGAAACTCTAGTATAAATAAAGAGTAAGTCCTTTAACTTAAAAGAAATTAAGTAATTATTTTATTTATAAATTAATAGTATATTCTGCTTTATATTATAGCGTACTTATTATTAATAGAAGCTAGCCCTATTTTAGTTAAATAAGTTTACTAATAACTCTTTTTAAAGGCTTAATTATAGTAAATAACATTAACTTTTTTAATTAACCTATAGTATACTATTTCTATTAGTTGACTATATAATAGCTTTAATATAAAGAAAATTAAGCAATTAGTCTTAAAAAAACTACGTTTAGTAATAACATTAAGATATTTATATATAGCAGAAAGACTATGCTTTAAGATTAAGCTATAATAGAGTAAATAAGTAAAGGCTAGTTTTAAAATACTTTTATTATTACTATTATTAAAATAAGTATTATTCTTAATATAAGTATTATCATTAAAACTAAAACTAAGTAAAAAGTGACCTTAATTAATATTAGCTAGCTTTTTATTTTTAACTTTAACTTTATTCTTAGCTTTATCTTTCTTATTAATATTATTAGTAGACTTAAACTCCTTAAGCATAAAAGCAATATTAAGTATAACTTTACTTTCCTAAGTATACCTTTACTTTCAGGTTTCTATATAAAGGCGGCGTGCCCCTAAGTATAAGACTTAGCTTAAGCTTAAGCTAAGGCCTTTTATTTTGCTTTAGATTTAGCTTTACAATTCTTTAAAATAATAAAGATCTTAATAAAATCGGACTTTAATAAAGTAAAAGAAATATAAGCTTAAGCTAAGTTAAAGTAAAGTAAGGTCTTACTAAAAGTAATATTATAGTATTTTTAGCTACTTAAGTTAAAGTAATTAGCTTTAATAGCTAATATATTCTTTATATTCTTTATATTATAAGCTATTATAAAGTAATAATTTAGTATAAAACTATAGCTATATTACTAAGCTTACTAATAAACTTAAAATTAGCTTTATAAGCTATATATATAATATTATTAAAGAAATTAAAAGCAAAAGTAAGTAGCTTAATATCCTTATTAAGGATAGCTAGCTTAAAAGTAATACTACTTATAGAGGCCTTAGTTATAATAGTTTTAGCGCGCTATTAAAGCTTTATTACTATAAAAGTAAGCTTTATAAAAGGCAATAACATAAAAAGATGCTTAAGCTTATATAACTTCTTTTAAGTAGCGTAAAACCTATAAGTTATATTTTTATTAATAGCAGTAAGCTATAAAAACATTAGTTTTAATATAAACGTAGGAATAATATCGTAATATTAACTTAAAATTTAAAATTGTAATTAAAAAAGCAAATAATATATACTTTTATAATAATAGCTAAAATATATTAATAATACTTATTATAAGCGTTTATTAAGTAAATATAACTAAGATATATAAGCTTAGTTTTAATAGTCTTTAAAAGCTATAAGTATAGTATTGCTTAATATTTATTATATATATATATATATAGGATACAATCTTATACTTAAAACTATAGTAAGCTTATTGCTTATAATCTTTAGCGTTTTTATAAAGTAGCTTAAAAATAAGGCTAATGTAGGTATTAATAAAATAATAAAAGCTAATAAAAAATAGTATAATAAAGCTATAATAATAAAGTAAGTATATAGTATATAAAAGAGGAAGTATAGTAATAAGAAATAAAAAGGCACGCTTATAAGTCGTATAATAAAAGTATGACTTAGCTTTTGCTTTTAATACTAAATATAAAATTAATAATAATAAAAGCTTAGTTTTAATAGCCTTAAAACACTAAAAGAATATTATTATTTAATACTTAAAAGCATTTAATATAGAAAGGGGATAATATTAAAGATATTATTAAAAGTATAAGCTAATTAAGTATAAAAATATATAAAGCTAAAAAGTCTTGATTTTAGTTTTAACTTAATAAGTAGTAAATAAGCCTTTATAATTAAAGCTAAAAGATTTTCTTTTTTATAAGCTTTAATCTTACTCTTTAGATATAGTAGTAATATACTTAAGAAGTATACTAGCTATAATATTAAAGTTAGTTTAAATCTGGCTAAACGTATAGTTTTTTTTAACTAAACTAATAAACTATATTAACTTACTATAAAATTAACTAACTAATACTTTTAAAAGCGCTTATAAACTTATTAATAGCTTAGCCTTACTATAAGTAAGCTTACTTAAACTTAGTTTTACTTAAGTACTATAATAACTTATTAAAAGTAAATAACTACGTGTCTTATAGCAAGTAGCACTTAGTATAGTCCGGCACTTATCTTATAGTAGTAAAAGCTTAAGATAAGGTAAAAGACTACTACCTAAACTGCTTATAGCGCTTTACTAGCACTTATAGCTCCTTAGACCCTTAAATAACCCTCCTTTTTATAAAGAACTACGGACCCGCCTTATTATAAGTATAAAAACGCTTTAAGCGACTAAGTAAGGATAAGCAAACGCCGTTAGCCTTACTAGCTAAAGCTTAAACAG
This sequence comes from Ophiocordyceps robertsii, assembly GCA_027405785.1. Taxonomy (NCBI): domain Eukaryota; kingdom Fungi; phylum Ascomycota; class Sordariomycetes; order Hypocreales; family Ophiocordycipitaceae; genus Ophiocordyceps; species Ophiocordyceps robertsii. Next base: position 7,879 of record JAPEBW010002513.1, read on the forward strand.
TAAGCGCTAACCTAAATAATATTAAACAGTATATAAAAGAATAAAGCGTATTGCTCCTAACCCGGGCTATTACCTTATCTTAAATAATAAACTTTACCTTAACCCCTTATATATAAAATTAAAGGTACTTTATTAAAATATATAGAAAAGATATAAGCTAATAAACTTAGCCTTTAGCTACCGCGCTAAGTATAATATAATAGCGCTTGAAAAGATAAAGAAAATATAAAGCTTAAAGGCCCCGGCCTTAAGAGGCGCACCGTACTAGCTAGTTTATAAAGAGGGCTATAATATAATATATATTTATAAGAGGTATAATATAGAGACGTAAATACTAAAAACTAAATATAATTAAGGAGAGGTAACCTTTAATAATAGTATAAAGTTAAGGTCCTTATACTTATTACTAAAAGAAATATAGATAGACTTAGCTAAGGCCTTAAGAGAAGTTAATAACTAAGGCTTATTAGTCTTAATTAAGAACTTTAATATTTACTACCTGCTTTAAGATACTTATAACTAAACCTTTAATAAAGTAAAATGATTTGTTAAGCAGGCCACGCGGCTTTAGCTTAAGCTAACTACGCTAAAGGGCAAATATATATATTTCTTTTATAAGTATAAGGATAGTACGATCGACCTTATATAAGCTATAGCGGAGATAGCCGTATAGGTTATTAGCTTAAACTTAAGCTTTATAAGGTTTAATTATATCTTATAAGTAGTCTTATATAAAATAAGGTTAAGGTTAAAGGAGGTATTTACTATACTAAGGTAAAAAAAAGCGGGAAAAAAGGGTTAAGGCGGAAACCTTATCTTAGCTTAAGATATAATAGCCTAAACTTTATAGCTTATAAGAAATTAATACGGAAGTAAATAGCTTATATAACGACTTTAATAAGATCGCTTATGCGATAATCTTTAATTAAAAGTAAGCGATCTTAAGAAGTAACGCGTAGTTTATTCTTAAAGCGGCCTAAGCTACTTAAACCGCGAAGAGGGCTTAAAGATACTATAAGGGGTATTAAACTTAAGTAAATTAAGAAGCGCTATAAAAAGCAGCTATAGTTTAAAAGCGGGCTATATATAACGCGAGATAAAAGCGTTAAAAGGACTTCCTTAAGGAGATTAGCGCTAATAACGCTAAGCTATAAAATATTAAGCGGTAAGCGCGGCTATATAGTAAACTGCCTTTAAACTTAGCGCACTTACTACTATTAATTAATAAAGGCTATAAACACTAACTAACTCTTAACTTTAAAGAAAAAGCTTAACTCTTAATAAAACGTTTTTTTTAACTAAAGCCGCGATGCTTTTAAGACCTCCCCCGCTTATAGCTAAAAAGGAGCTTTTTATTAAGCGTCGTATTAACCTTATAAATATATCTTAAGCAATAAGGAAGATAGTAAGCTAAAATATAGCAGGCCTTAATAAAATCTCCCTTAGTTCTCTTAAGCTTTATAGCTTAGCGATCTTAGCCCGGCTAGAAATAATTTTCACGGCTTATATAAAGATATCGCACTTTCCGACTTAGTTCCGGTCTAAAAATATAGTAGTGCTAAGAAAGCTTAAAAAGAAGTATTATAAAACGTAAGATATAAGCAGTCCGGCTACTAATATATTAATATATAAGATATAAGCATATAGACGATTATTACTATCCCGACCCTTAACTAAGGCCGGGGCGAGACCTTTTAGCAGTATAGTATTATCGTACTATTTCTCCGAAGTAAATAGTAGTTATTCCTTTAGCGTAAGTTTAATTCCCGCGCGAAAAAGTACTTATAAGTCCGTACGGAAAATAGGCTCCCCTTAAGCGCGCGTAATAATATAAGCGTGCGTAGCTTTTAGCTACCGGCTTAATAAACTAAGGAGGTCCCGTCTTATAGATAACGAGGACGTTATCGTCTTTCCTTTTAAAGTAGTAATTATTACGGAACGTAAGATATAAGCGGTCCGACTACTTATATATTAATATATAAGATATAAGTATATAGACGATAATTACTATCCCGACCCTTAACTAAGGCCGGGGCGAGACCTATTAGTAGTATAGTATTATCGTACTGTTTCTTTATAGTAAGAAGCTTAGGGTATACTATATTATTAAGGGGTAAAGGCCTATTTCTTTCTTATTAATAATAAGTAAGATCTTAAAGTAGATTTTAACTTAAAGGCTTATAGCTATAGCGGAAGTAAATAAGGTCTTACTTAAAAGATAGTATAAGAATAAAAAGGAGAAGTCTATAAAGGCGGCGATACTTTTAGTTACGGAACTAATAAATATAATATAAGCTAAAAAAAAAGTATTATTCGTTTAACTTAATATTAAAAGGGCCTTTAATATAGTTAATTATAAGAAACTCTTAAAGTAGCTTTAAGTCTAAAAGACTTAGATAAAATAAAGGTATTCGGAAGCACTATATTTTATTAAAATAAAACTCCTAATAATAAACTAGAGCCTAGAGCTTATAAAGGGGTAATAATAAGCTATAAAGATACCGCTTATAAAGTATATGACTTTTCTAAACAAAAAGTAATAATTTCTAAAGATATAACTATACTAAAGAATAACTTCTTAAATAAAGAGGAATATACTGATTTTAATAACATAACCTCTTTAAATAAGATGCTAAATAACTATAATACTAGAAATAATAGTACTAGTAATAATAACTGTTAAGGTGCACATCCGCTATATCTGCTATATACGTTAATTATCTAACTATATAATAACTAGCGCGCAATGTTTTTACATAGTCGGACGGATTGACATTTTGTGGTTATAAGCCCGGCTTCTGCGCAGCACCCTATTCGATTCCCAACGGAGGCATAGGTCTTTTACCGCAGTATATACGCGGGTTTTCTACTATCATATCTCTTATACCGGGTATATCGAGATAAGGAAGCTATTAAGGTGTATATCTACTATATTTACTATATACGTTAATTATCTAACTATATAATAACTAGCGCGCAATGTTTTTACATAGTCGGACGGATTGACATTTTGTATAACAATAACAATAATAGTAATAATAGTAATAATACTAATATTACTAGTAATATAAATACTAGTAATATAAATATAAGTAATAATAATAACATAAATACGAAAGATACTAGTAATATAGATTATAATACTAGCGATAATAATACTAGCGATACCTAGTAAAAGGATTAAAGGATTTAAGTAGAAATACCTAAAAAGCCTACTAAATACTATAAAGATTTTATAAAATACCCTATATACAATATAATAATTAATAATAATAATATAGAACATATTCTTTTTACTATAGAAGGAAATAAAGATCCTATAAAGCCTACTACTTACAAGCAGGCTATAAACAGTCCGCAAGCAAAAGACTAAGATAAAGCTATGCTAACTAAACTAAACGAACTTATAAGTCTAGATGCTTAGGAAATACAAGAGCTTCCTAGTAATAAGGAGGCTCTAGGAGGCCGATAGGTCTATAGAATAAAGAAGGATAATAAAAATAATATAACTAGATATAAAGCTCGCTTTATAGCATAAGGCTATAAGCAAATATACGGCTTAGACTATATCGAAACCTT
>JAPEBW010002514.1:0-11452 GCA_027405785.1 Ophiocordyceps robertsii
GTTAGCCTATATATAGTAAAACTTAATATACTAAGGAGGGTATATAAAAGACTATATATAGAGTTCCTCCGTTATATAGCGGATAACCCCTTACTTAGCTAAGTAGTCGACGATTACTAGCTACCGATAGTAATTAAGGAAAACGATAAACTAAAGTACGTAATAAAGAAGATTAAGTAAGCTTAGTAAAGAAGGATTAAAAAAGGGAGATAGCGCTAAGTCTTAGTAAAGTAGTATAAGTATGCTAATTTAATATAGTAGCTAATTAGTAACTTTTAGGATATAATCGCCTTAAAGAAATTTAAGGGAAAATATAGTAACGTAATAAAGAACGATAAGGGTAAGGCGAAAAGATAATAGTAAGCTAAGCCGGGAAGTAAGAGATAGGATAAGGGAAGTAGCGGAGAAAAGGAGGAAAACCGGGAAAAATAAAAAGGAGTTTCGGGCTATGCTTAATAAACGTTAAGACGATTCTAAATAATAAGCTTAAGGAGGATACGCTATAAACGCGCACTAAGTATAGATAATAATAAGATAAATAAAGGATACGATAAAATATAATAAGATATAAAGTAAATATAGATAGAGTATATAAGAAACTATAACTTAATTAAAGTAAATTACTTACTACCCGCCGATACCGATAAATTAACCTTAAAAATTAAGGTATACTTAGGCCTAGCGCGCTATAATAGTAGTATAAGCTAACTTTATATATTATAGTAATCGTTAGTAATATCCTTTTAGCTAGCGTTTATAAAAGATTAAAGAACGTATATATAAGTTAGTATAGCAATCCTTAAACGTCCTTTAAGATATATAGTCTTAAAGTGCGTTTATAGTAGCGACTATATTATTAGTATATTAATATCGTATTAGCTTTATATTATATATAGTCTAAGAATAGGGATATATAAGTAAATAGCGTAATCCGGCGTAAGCGTAAGCAAAATAATTTTAAGTATAAGGCAAGGCTTAATTTTAATAAGCTTTATACTAAGTATTTATATTAAGAGACGCTATATATCTAATATATATAAGGCAAAGGGGGCGCCGTATAGTAGTACTATATATTGCGCTCCGCTTACTAAGCGACGGCGGTAAGTGCGAAGACTAATATAAGGGCGGCAGTATATAGTCGCTAGGCGTGCTAAGGGGCGCTAAACGGGTAAACGCTTATAATATAGTAAGAGATAGGGCGCGGGGGGTTATAGTAAATATATTAAGGCGCGGCGCGGCGAAGCTATTATAAAAGCGGGCGCGCGCGTAAGTAGATTAATAATTAAAAAAGGAAAAAAAAGAAAAGAAAGAGAAAGAAAAAGGAAGGGTATTTATACTTAAGGACTATAAGCGGTAAGAAGGTAAGACGTACCTTAAGCACTAATATTAGCGGTAAGTAAAGGAGATACGTTATACTGCCTTAGCGCTACTAAGGACGATATAGCGGCGCGGATAAGCGAGCGTATAATATATTTAACGCCTTAACGTAATATTATTTAAGGGGAGGCGTTAGTATTTAATTATAAGTATAATAAGGACGACTATACCGATTAATATTAAGCGCGGAGCGGGGGGCGGGGCGCCGACGTTATATACCTCGGTACGCGATAGCTTAAAAAGGAGATAGTATTATAAGCTATACTATAAAAAGAGCTATAGTTATATTATAGCGAATAACTTAAAGTTAGGCTAATATATAGCTTAAGTTATATAGGACTTTACTTAAACTTAGCTTAAGTTTAACTTAAACTTAACCTTAGTACGGGCTATTTAAGCGACTTTTATAAAGTATAAAGCTACGTAGCTTAGATAAAGATTTCCCCTTTTCTTTTTTAGCTTTAAATAAATAATTATTTAGCTACGTGCTACTAAACTAATTATACGTAGGCCTTTAATAATTATTAGGATAAGAATAAATAACGGCTTCCGGTTTCTTAGTAATTACTTATACTTATAGAACTAAAAGGTCTTATAAAAAAATACTAAGTTAGCTATCGCTTATACTTAAGCCGCTATAAAAAATAGATATAATAAGAAACACCGCCTGTTAAAATTTAAGCTTAGCGATTAAGTTTAGCTATAGCTTAATAAAAGCAATTACGTTATAGATAGTAAACTAGTAAAGCTTTAAAAAAGATATACTAAGCCGTTTAAAGTTACCGCTAAAGTAAAATAGCTTATATACTAGCTAGATATAAAAAGGTTATTTAATATCTATTTTGTCGTTTTAGTAGTATAACTATACTTAGCAAACGAGCTAGCTATATGCTTAAAACAAGTTTAAGATAAAGAGATACCTTACTTAAATAAGTAAGAAGTAAAACGAATCTTATAAAGCTATATAATAAAGAAAGGTAGCGGAAAGCTAAAGAAGGAGTTCTTTATAGCTTAAAAAGGCTAGCTAAGTAGCTATAACTTATAAGTAAATAAAAAAGCGGTCTTTTTACTAAAGATCGTAAAAGCCTTTAAAAAAGCATAAAAGGAGTTAGCTACTTAAGTAGTTTAAACAAGAGTATAATACGCGGCTTTTATAACTTAATATAAAACTTTTTAACTAAGAAAATAAAGCGGTTAAGCTTAAGTATAAGACTTAAAAGCTACTATAAGTTATAAGAAACTATAACTTACTATACTTAAGGTAATTAGTTATTTTTATAATTATATACTGCTGTTTACTTTAAGTATTAAGGCCTTTTTAGCTTTATAGTATACTTATTTAAATTTTCTCCGCTACTTGCCCTCTCTCCTTTTCTTTTTTCTTTTTATAACTATATTTCCTTTTACTACTAGCTATAGCCCGCTATACCTCGCTTACTTTTATATATATAACCTTCTTTACTTTAAGCTTATAATCCTTATACTCCCGTTTTAAGTCTTTTTATTATTTAACGTCTTTTATAGCTAAGACTAGCTATTCCGTAACTACTTTTTTAGCCCGCTCTTTTATAAGCCCCTATACTTTTAATACGAAGGATATAAGCAAGCGCTTAAGCTCTATAAAAACGAGGCGGCTATCCTTTATAGCCTTAAGTCCTTTAGCGAGAGTTAAAACCTTTAAGTTTAAGCTTTTATATAAACCTACACCGCTTTCCGCATCCGCCCTTAAGCTAATAGATTTAACTTAAACTATAATACTATAAAGGACGGCCTATACTACCCTCTTTAAATACTTAACTTAAATAACTTACCTCTTAGCTTTATACTATACTATAGTTTAAACGGCCGGTTTCGCGGTAACTTAGCTATACTTCTTACTTAGCTTTTACTATTTAAAAGCCCCCGCCGCTTATATATTTTTTTAAGCGTAGCCGGAAATCTTTATTAGCGGAATAACTAGCTAATACTTAACGCCCTTAAGTTAGCTAACCTTACTATAGTCTTAAGATTTTTAGTAGCCGCTATAGCTAGCGGAAACCTACTTTAGCTAAATAACTAAAACAACGTCCGCGCTATTCTACTACGCCCTACAGCATAAGGATAAGGGGATAGGGCGCGGATTAATTACCGCCGGTCGGGGCCGGTACTGCGGACTAATTACCGCCGGTCGGGCCGGTACTGCGGACTAATTACCGCCGGTTAGGCCGGTATAACGGACTAATTACCGCACGTAAACGTATATAAAGGTTTAGAAATAGTAAAAAGCTTATCTATTTCTTAAAGGCATAGCTAGCTACTTTATACTTAGTTCTCTAAGCTAATTTTAAGGATCTTTAACTATATTATCCGTAGTACGTAAAGTAAACTATAAATATCCTTATAAAATCGCTTAATAAACTAAGTATAAGCCCGGTTAAAAATACTATAAACTATAGTTAGGGAAATCCTTTAGATATCCTTAAATATCCCTTAAAAATCGCGGTAAGGTTTATCCTATATCTTCTAAGGTGCTTTTATAGTTAGAAATAGGTCGAACTATAGTTAGGATATCCCGCGGAAATCCTTAGAAATCCCTTAAAAATACCGGCGGAATCCGCTTAATAGTTTCTACGGTATCTCCTATAATTAAATATATCGTAAACTATAGTTAAGTAGGCTCCTAACTATCCGTAGTTATATCCCGGAAACCTTAGCGGGGTCTAACCGGTAATATTCGTCGTATCTCCTCGGGCGAGCCTTCGTAGTGCGTGTTTTAGGCGTTTCCGTCGCGGGGTTCCGTAAGGCTTCCTTAAGAGTAAAGTAAGGAGTCCGGGCGTAGCCGTTTAGATTCCATAATAACTCCCCTAGGTAAGAAAGAAAAGCTAATATCCTTATCGGTTTAAAGTAAGGATAAAGTAAAGGGGGTGCTAAGTAATAGCTTCGTAGTAGCGAATTTACGCCGTATTAGTAGTACGCCGTCCTTATCCTTCCGATAGTTTTATCGGCTTATCCGGCTAATAGTAGCCGGGCAGCTTAGGATAGTTAGTAAGCGGCTTTATCGTAGATCCTTGCTTTATATTTAGTCGTGCGGCTTTATCCTTATCGGGGTAATTAGCGCGTCTAGCTAGAACTTATAATAACGTTTTTCCGACTCTCCTTTAAGGCGTGTATTTAAGCCCTTACTAAGTAGTAAGGAGTCTCCGCGCCGGGGCATACTTAAGTTCCCCGGCGGGATATATTATAAAAGACTAGCTTTATTCGGGCCTTATCTTATATTATTATCCTACTTACCCTTCCTACGCCGCTTTTTAATCCTCCGCTAAGTCTCCCGTTTTACTTACTAGCCTTATAGGCCGCTTATAAGTAAGATATTATATCCTACTTACTGCCGCTATTATAGTTATCCCCCGCTCTCTATCGCCGGGCTTTCCGACTTATTATCCTTCTTATGCGGCGCTACTACCTACGCCTTTCCGCCGACTAATACGCGTTTAGCTACCGGGAAGGTATCGAGGTAAAGGTACGCCGTCTCGCTAATATTAACGGGTATAGTAAGCACTAAGGTATCGAACGTTTATATTCCCGCTTAAAAGCAAGTAACGAGGTCTTTAATAGCCTTAGTGCTTAACTCCTCGCTCTTAAGGTTCTAAACGTGCTTAATAGTCTTAAAGAACCTTTATATAAAGGGGGCCTTAAGGGCGAGAATATAAAGCGCGTAGTCGGTATAGCCGATAAGGCGGATATTAAAGCCTAGGAACTTTATTGCTTAGGTTAAAGTTAGGTCGCGTTTAGACTCTTCGCGGGCCTATAAGTAGAACTTAGCGTAGTTTATAGCTAGGCGGAAACTCCCGATTATTATAATCTTATCGCCGGAGTATAGGCCTACGAAGCTAAGTCTATTAAGGATCGTATCGGTTATTACTAGCGGCTCTTATAGGATTAAGCGGCGGAATATATCGCGAGGCTAGTTATCGCTATCTCCTCCGGTTAAGGAGGGACGGCGGATAGACTATAGTAAGGCGCTTATACGCCTTTATATAGCCGGGCTAAGCGTGGCGGCAGGCGGGAAAAGCGTTCGCTAAGCGGGACTAAACGGGTCCTTAAGGCCTATAGCGGCTATAAGCTAAGAAGGGGATTTTATAGCATAGGCTAGACTACGTATAAAGCGAGATAGGGTTTTAGCTATAGTCGCTTAAGACGCTGCTATAAACCTAGCTATAAACTAGTTAAGCTAGGCCTTAGATACGTAGTTAAGGACGGCGCGGACGTTATTTTAGTCGTTTAGCTAAAGCGGGTTTCCGCTAGCTACGGCGGCTACTATAAATCTTAGGACTATAGCGAGGTTAGCTAACCTTAAGGCATTAAGTATTAGCTAGTTATTCCGCTAATAAAGATTTCCGGCTACGCCTTAAAAAATATATAGGCGGCGGGGGCTTTTAGATAGTAGGAGCTAGGCGGGAGGTATAGCGGAGTTACCGTAAAACCGGCTATCTAGACCTCGCTATAGCATAAGGCCGGGAGGCGAGTCGTTTAAGTTAAGCGTTTAAAGAGGGTAGTATAGGCCGTCTTTTACTATGCCGTAGTTTAGGTTAAATCTATTGGCTTAAGCGCGGCTATAGAAGGCGGCGTAGGTTTATGCGGAGGCTTAAACCTAGAGGTTTTAGCTCTCGCTAAGGGACTTAAGGCTATAGAGGATAGTCGCCTCGTTTTTATAAAGCTCGAGAGCTTATTTATATCCTTTATATTAAAGGCGTAGGGGCTTACGGGAGAGCGGGCTAAAGAAGTAGTTATAAAATAGCTAGTCTCGGCTATAAGAGACGTTAAACGATAAAGGGACTCGGAATATAAGTATAAGAATCGTAGGCTTAAGGTAGAGAAAGTTATATATATAGGAGTAGGCGAGGTATAGCGGGCTATAGCTAGCGGTAAAGGGAAATATAGTTATAAAAAGAAAAAAGGAAAGGAGAGAGGGCAAGCGGCGAAGAGAATTTAAATAAGTATACTATAAGACTAAAAAGGCCTTATTGCTTAAGGTAAACGGCGGTATATTATTATTAAAATAACTAATTACCTTAAGCGTAGTAAGTTATAGTTTCTTATAACCTATAGTAGCTTTTAGGTCTTATACTTAGGCCTAACTGCTTAATTCTCTTAATCGGAGAGTTTCGTATTAAGTTATAAAGGCCGCGCGTTATGCTCTCGTCCGAACTACTTAAGTAGCTAATTCCTTTTATGCCTTTTCGAAGGCTTCTACGATTTTTAGCGAGAAGACCGCTTTTTTATCTACCTATAAGTTATAGCTACTTAGCTAGCCTTTTTAAGCTACGAGGAACTCTTTCTTTAGCTTTCCGCCGCCTTTCTTTATTATGCGGCTTTATAGGATTCGTTTTACTTCTTACTCGTTTAAGTAAGGTATCCCTTCGTTTTAAACCGGTCTTAAGCGTATAGCTAGCTCGTCCGCTAGTCGTAGTTATACTACCGAAACGACCGGATAAATATTTAAGGACCTTTTTATATCTAGCTAGTATATAAGCTATCTTACTTTAGCGGTAACCTTAAACGGCCCGGTGCGTCTTTCTTAAAGCTTCGCTAGTCTACCGTCCGCGACGTAGTAGCTTTTACCGAGCTATAGCTAGACTTAATCGCTAGGCTTAAATTCTAGCGGGCGGTGTTTCTTATTATATTTATCCTTTATAGCGGCCTAGGCGTAAGCAATAGCTAACTTAGCTTCTTCTTATAAGACCTCTTAGTTCCGTAAGTACGAGTAGTTACTTAAGAACCGGAGGCCGTTGTTTATTCTTATCCTTATAATAAGCTTATTAAGGGCCGCGTAAATCACTAAAGAAAAGGAATTGTTAAGGCTAAACTAAAAGGCGACTAGCGTATCGGTTTAGTATAAGTCCGGGAAATCGGCGGTAAAGAATCGTAGCGCGATTTTTATAGTTTAGTTTCGCCTTTCCGATAAGCCGTCGGTTTAAGGGTACTAAGCGGTAAATATAAGAAGCTTCGATCCGAAGGCTTGCTATAAGGTCCGCTAAAATGCTAAGGTAAACTTTATATCTTAGTTGGAGATTATCCCCTTCGGAATCCCTTAATTAGCGCGGAGTAGTTTAGTATATAACGCTCGTGCTTAGTCTTCCGCTATAAACTAGTCGTTGCTTAGGATAAGGAGATATATTTTTAAGAATTTATCGGTTATAGTTAGTAGGGTATTAAAGAAGTTCCTTATAGGATCTTTTTACGGGGATTGTTTAGCTTAGACTACTAAGAGCCCGGTAATAAAATCTATCGCTATTATATAGTATAAAACCGGCGGGCTTTAAATCGGGATAAGCTACCTTAGCGTCTTGCCTTAGTCGGTTTAGTTGCGGTAATAAGTATTATAGCCGTCTACGACCTCGTCTATATATTTACTAAGCCGTAGGATTAAGAAGCTTTCGGATAGGTCTTACTATATATAAGTGCGGCCGGTATAAAAGTATTTAGCGTAAGCGTCTTCGACGATCTCCTTAGCGTAGGTCTTAGGGATATATAGTCTCTTACGTCCGTCGTTCTTTATAAAGTATAGTAACCCTTACGACCGGAGGAATAAGAGTCCGAGGACCCCGTCCTTATCGCTAAGCTGCGCTATAATTTTTGCCTACTGTATATCTTCCGTATATCCGTTAATTATTTTCTAGCGGAGCGGCAATTCGATTAATGCTTCCGCGTAAAGGAATACGCGGTCCGTTATCTCGTCTTCTTAAATACGTTCTAATTCCCCTTCTTAGTTTAAGGATACTAGCCTATCGTCTTAGTGCGGTAGACGTAAGAGCGCGTCCGGCATAATATTTTCGACGCTTAGGATATAGCATACCTTAAGCGGGAATTAGCTTAAGTATTAAGACGCAAGGACTAGCTTATTATTAGATTTTATACTAGTAGAGAATAGGGATTTTTAGTATACGATTTTATAGGTGCTTATGTATTTAGTAAAGACGACTACTTATAGTGTTCTTATAAATAGTACTATAGTACGTAGCTTATATACTGCCTATATTAAACCGGCTACTTTAAGTTCCGTAAGCTAGTATCGGGGTTCTCCGCCTTAAAGGGCGCGGCTTAAGTAGACGATAGGCTAAACCTTAGTCCGGGCTAGTAGCGTCTTTTTATCCTATTCCGTGCTTTCTTTTAAGTAAAAAGCTATAGCCGCTACTTTATATTCTCGGGATATATTAATCTAGATAAATAGTTATCGGGCGGGGTTAAAGTAGTAAATTATTTAGGGCTTAGTAAGTTTCTTAGTTAAAATCGCGAAGGCCTCTTCCTTTTTTAGAGTAGGCTAAAAAGCGGCTTTCGCGGCGTATCGAGCCCGTCCTTAGCCCCTTAAGGGGACTCCGTCTTCTTATCTTACCCGGAGTAGCTCCGTCTTTCGTTTTTATAAGACGTCGACTTCCTTAGCGAAATGCGGGACCGTATAGCGTAGCTACCCGGTAAGGCCGATTTATTTCTTAAGCTATTAAAGGTTCTTTAAGAACGCGATATCCTTTAAGGCTCGCACGCGTTTATCTATATTTATTAGGCCGATAGTATCTACCTTAAATCTAAGGAGCTATACGGACGGGTATGCTAAGAAGGACTTTAGTCCGGATAAGGTAATATTATAGTCGTAAAAGGCGCGGAATATAGCTTCTAGATATTAAAGGTGTTCTTCGGCCGTATTAAAGTAGATAATAATATTATCGATATAGGCCGCCGCGTATTCTTAATATCTACGGAGGACGTTATCGATAAACCTTTAAACGTATGCCGGGGAGTTCTTAAAGCTTATAAGTATTATTAGTAATCTTTCTAGCCCGCGATAGCTTATAACCGTAAACCTTTCTTAGTAGTCTTAGTAGATTAAGAACTAATAGAAAAACGATTATACGTCTACCGCACTAATAAACTTCTTTCCTTAGAGGCGTTTAATTATATCGCTTTAAAGGGGCATTAAGTAAGCGTTTAAGGTAGTAACGGCGTTAATCCCCTATAAGTCCACGACTACTTATCCCTTTTCCTTTCCGTCTACCGTTTTCTATACTATAAATACCGGCGCTGCGAACGGGGTTAGCCCGTAAACTCGTTTTAATCGGCCCTACGCGGTTAGCTAGCCGAATATCGTATCTACTACCTTCTTATCTTTATCGCTTAATAAGTATAATCTTAATACGACTCGTTAGTATTGCTATCCTTCTACTAAAGGAATGCGTATATATTCGGATTCGTCTATATATACTACTCCTTCGTCCTTTTAAAGGCGGGGAAACGATTAAAGGATATCTTAGACTTTTAATACGTATTTTAGGTCTTCGGCGTAAATCCGGACGCCCTTATTAGTAGTAAGTTCGGGTAGGTCTTTAGTTCGGCCGATTTTAAGTTTATAGTTTATAGTAGGATCCTTCTATAGAAAGTCCTTAGCGGGGTCTATTCTATTCGGATTTTCCGTAAAGGCTTCCGCTAAGGGAGCCGTAGCGTTAACCTCTTTATATAGCTAGAACTGCTTATTAAGGTCCGTAATTATCCTTACCTTTTAGCCTTAGCGGAGTACTAGTAGTTCCTTAAAATAGTTTATCGCTATAAAGCTCTTATAATCCTATATTATTATCCGGGCGAGCCTAAGGTTATTAAGGAAAAATATTATATCACGCCTTAATAGCGGCGCCTAGACTTATATAAGTAAGGCGTAGCTAAAACTAGCTAGAATCGTTATAGTAATTAAGTAGATTACTTATCTACGTATCGCTAGTCCTAGCCGGACTATCTTAACTTCGGCTTTAATCCCTTTATAGGCCCCGATTTATAAGACTAATATAGAGTTAATAAGGTCCCCTTAATAAGGAACTAAAAAGTCTTAGCTAAGTAATATATTAGCCGCTAAGCATTTTACTATTTAAGCGCCGATATTTACCTTTATAACCGCAAGGCTACCGTTTAGCCTTCTTAGTATATAAGCGGTAAATTCCGCCTATCTAACGGTAGCTATTCTTTTTACTCCTTAAATAGGAATTCGTTAAGAGGAGTTTATAGTTACGTCTTAAAAGGTCTTTATTAAGTCGGCTTAAATAAAGCTTTAGTCTACCTCGGTATTTATATAAGCTTTAATGCTTATCCTAGGCCCTTCTTTTCTATAAACTAATAAGCATACGTAGGTAAATCGTAACGGCTTATCGGGGTTTAATAGCTAAACGTTAAGGGAAGCCTTAACTATTTAAACGCTTTATAGCTTTTAAATAACTACTTGCTATACTAAGCTACGTCTTTATATAGCAACGTCTTAGCTAAGGTTAAGGGGGTGTTTATCTTTAATATATTAGTAAAGCTTATTTTTTAAGAGGAATACTTTACCGTAAAATCCGTATGCTTTATCGGCCTCCTATACTAAGTCTGCTATAGTATAGATTGCGGTTTCCTTTAAGCTTTTATTAGTATCCGACCGGGCTCCTTCTATATTATACTCTTTATCCTTTAATAGTCGTTAGTCTTTACTATAGTTCTTTCCTTAGTCGCGGGGTATGCTTATTTTAGCTTTAGCGTTAATAAGCGTATAGTCCTAAAAGTCCTTTCTCTCTTAAGCCGGAGGACCTCGACTTATATTCTTAACTATTTAAGCGGGTTTCTTCCTTAACTTAGCGAGCGCTATAAGGCCTAAGGTATATCTATTTTTACTAAGCGGTCTAAAAACATAACCCTTAGTCTTAGTAAGCCTTTAATAGATAGCCGGGGCATCTTAAACTATCCTTTAAGTATATACGGGGTATAGCTAGTTAGCCCTTACCTTTTTATAGGTTAAACCTATTTCTTTTATGCTAGTAAGTGCTTTTAAGATCTTTAAGTATATTTAACTTATAGCTAAGGAAGAATTTCCTTATATTTATTAATCTATCTATTAATATCCTTATTCCTTATTAAGTATTATAAGGATTTTTATAGGTAGACGTCTAGCTTTTAGTAGATTACTATAGTTAAGTAGTCTAGCTAGTAAAGCGCGGCCTTAGCTTTATATCGAAGGCGAGATATTTAAGACTTAAAGTCGGATCTTATTACTATATCTTTAATAGTAAAGTGCTTTTTATTA
>JAPEBW010002515.1:0-11443 GCA_027405785.1 Ophiocordyceps robertsii
GATCAAACGCGGGGGTGGGTGCCTGGGCAATGGACCAATTTCCAAGCAAGAAAACCTCGCCCACGTTGGCCTCCGTCTGGTTCGGCAGGCCACGGGCCGTGCGCCTGCGAGACTTTTGGTGTTTTGCCGTCTGTGTGACTGTCGCGTTTGGATGACTTGGCGTCGAGCATGGGATTACTAGGACAGCACGAAGGCAGGGGGGGTCTGATTTCAAGAATTCTTTCCCTCTTGAGTTTCTTGTTCTCGTTTTCTCTCGTGCTCTTCCTAGGCCATACTTGGAAAAGAGCAGCCCATTGAAGCGTAGCAAACATATGAGCAGTCGGCTAGGACAAGAGTAAACAAGAGTGAAACAGATATGCAGATTCGGTCGTAAATCGTGACTGCCAGCCTCCCATCTCCTTGGGACATTGCCTCCCCCCCCCCTTCCTCCTCCCCACGAGCGCCGTCGTATCGGGACGGGCATGGGGTAGAGTGTAGGCAGCCTTGACCTTGTCGGTGTGCGAGACGTGGAGGAAGGTTGTGCGAAGGTCGTCTCAAAACTAAGTGTATTAAATTTTCCTCTCTTTCGAGAAGCGACAAGAAGAAAAGGGAATATGCCAGAGAGGCTCAATGCCGATTTTTTTGTGTTTCATGCTCGATGCTTAAAATCTCGCCCTCTCTCCTCACGAGATGACCATGACCATAGGCCCGGCAACCGTGATGTCGTCGGTGATGGCGTTGTTGGCGGGCACCGACGACGTCAGGAAGACGTAGCTGATTCCGGTCACGCCCTGGGGCACCTTGCAGCCTTCGGCCTCGGAAAAGTCGGCGAAGAGGGCGCCGGTGGGGGACTGTTCGGGCGTGGTGGTAAAGGCACATTTCTTGGCGGAGCTGGCCCCCGCCTCGGCCGCCAGCTTGACGACGGAGCCGGCCGCCAT
This sequence comes from Ophiocordyceps robertsii, assembly GCA_027405785.1. NCBI lineage: Eukaryota > Fungi > Ascomycota > Sordariomycetes > Hypocreales > Ophiocordycipitaceae > Ophiocordyceps > Ophiocordyceps robertsii. The sequence goes on from JAPEBW010002515.1 coordinate 918, forward strand.
GCTTGCGGCGTTCTGGCCCGGCATCATGGTCAGGGCGGGGAAGGAGTCGATGGGAAGGTTGGAGCCCTCGGGGCATGAGACGATGAAGGGCTTGGCGAGGGAGAAGGCGGCACGCGGGGAAAGAGGATTGTCAAAGGGCTGGGGCACGAGCTGCTGGCTCATGAGGCTGCGGATAGACGTCTGGTGGCGCGATTCGACGGTGGCGATGGAGGCGGCGGTGCCGAGAAGCTTCTTGTCACTGATAAAGGGGGCGGCGCCGAGGTAGGCCGAGACGCCGACGTTCTCCAGAACGGCTGCCGTCTGCATGATGTCGTTGACATCGCTCGTCTTGAAGTTGTACTTGCAGGTCTCGACGGGTTTACCACCGGCCTGGGCAATTGCTGAGGTGAGAAGGATGACGTGAGTCTCCTCGGAGCCCCGGACCTGTTCCAGAGTGGTCCTCATCTTCTCGTCCATCTTGTTTCCCGACTCCTCAAGAGCCTGGTTGTAAAACTTGGCCTCTAGGTGCTCCAGCGTCAGGGCACTGTGTTCCAGATGTTAGTCAAGTTCAGCTGAAGAGACATGTCATGGGCATCACGCACAATTGCGAAACGTCGGTGTCGCTGAGGTTCATGGCCTTGGCCATCTGGTTTTGGCGCACGGCGAGCTTGTAGTAGTCGAGTTGGCGTGGCGTCAATCTGACGGATGCGGGCAGGGCAGAGACGGCGGTTGCGAGGACGGCGGCAGCCGAGGCTATAGTCTTGAGGGAAACCATGTTGATGACTTTTGTGTGAGATGTGGTATGGTCGAGTCAAGACGTCCAAGTTGGGAGTCGAAGGGAATGAGAAGGACCAGCCGCTCGAGTTTGAATGATGAGTATTACAAGAATTGAGGTTCCAAATTATATAGAGAAGCAGGAAATGAAGCCCACACAGTGTGCAAGGAAGGACTGCAAGAAAGTGAGGAGACGGGATCCTTGGGGAGAGGAAAGCGGCTCTCTTTTGACAATGGGACAGCTCAGGCCTCACGAGATGAGACGGCTGCGGGCGCCATACGGGACTTGCAGCTTCCGCGACTTTCAGATAGGCCGGCACGTCTTCATCCTATGCTCCGGCCCCAAGGGCGGAGCTCGGACGTCGTCGTGCCCGAAACGGTCTTGATACGAGCGCCTCCGTGACCGAGCGGCCTGGGCGGGTGCGGCAGTGTCGGGTACTGCCATGCTGTGGCGCGCGCTCAGGCTTGGAGGGGGAGACTGGTGCCGTGTCGTCCCACGCCCCCTTGTCCCCCCCCCCTCTCTGCGCTGGTCCTCGGTCTGATGATGTTGCCCATGGTTGGTTGGTAGTGGTGTTGGTGGTTTGGGAGGAGGAAGCGTCACCGAGCAGGTGTACCTAGATACCTATGCATGTACTATACCCGGGGCCCATCACCAAAGGGGGGCTTATTACCTTAGGGGGGGAGGTTTTACCACCTTTGGGGGGCAGCTTGTTGTTTTTACCTACCTTTTATTAGGTAGGTACCTTGGCGGTGGCTTGTTTGTATCGGCAACGGCCACATCCGCCAGCCACGACGACAACAACCGACAAAACATCCTCCTACACACACACACACACGTCAGCACGGAAACCATGCTTGCCAGCTTCAGGTTTAATTCCATTCATCTCTACCAAGCACGTACCCATTCGCGTAACGCTTGTCGGCTCCGGGCCCAAGTCTGCCATCTCCTCTCCCGCCCCCCAAGTGACACTTCCGTCGCATCATCGCTCGACTCCCGAAGACCCTTGCCTCGACGTCTCAATCTAGCCATGGTCCATGACCTCTGTTTTTCCCTTCCCTTTCATTTCGTCATCGTCCGTCCGGACCTTGTGCTTCCCCCCCCATCTCCGCAGGCCCGCCCAAGCACCACTCTTTCGGCTCGTCTACTCCTCGTGTCCCGGGAAGCACATCTCTCATCCTTGCCTCAAATCAACATAGTCACTCTCCCGTCATCTCGCTTGCTTCTTCACCACTCGCACCCTCGTTCGTCCTCAGTCCTCCATCCTCTCTCCTGCCACTGTCTCGTCCTCGGCTTGCTGGCCTTGGGCCTATGTATCCCGCGCATCATATTTTTACTCTTCTCTCTGCCTGTCTCAACTCCATCACTTGAAATCTGTGTGCCACATCTCGCGATTAATTATGTACCCCACTTTCATCAGACCCGTCACTTCACATGACCCTCCACCACTACCAGCCATCATATTCTCCTCCTCTCCACGTCCGCTTTTTCGTACAGTCTGCTGCCTCTCCCACGTCTCCATCTCCCTCGCCCCCCGGATCAACGCTGGACATCGCCGACTTCAAACACTCTTGCACCACCAACTTTCCACGCCAATCACAGTGCAAACGGGTTCAGGGACCGAATGGTCAAGCATCTGTTGGCCTCCTTGTTAGCGTCCGTTTGCCATCATGAATGCGCCTCCAAGGCTTCTCTAACCACCCTTGGCACTTACGGTGGGCTCTTGCTGAGATCCGTCTTGAGTATAATGGGGACCCTCGTCATCTCCGTCACATCTTGGATGTGATCCCCACCCTCTTCCCGGAGTTTGAATAGCTTGAGGTACTTCTCCTTGTTAGTCAGGCGCGCCTCGGCGGTCTCAGAAACTGGCACCTTCGAGTCAGAGCGCGTCCGATGCAGCGTTCCGGCGTTCGACGATGTGCGAGCCGGCGAGCCGGGGACGCTCTGCGTGGGTCGCTCCGCCAGCGAGACTCCAGCCATCGCCTCAGTCACGTCTGACGTGTTGTCATCGTCATCGTCAAACAGGGCGTCCACGTCGTCAGTCGACATGGTCCCCGTCTCGGTCTGCTTGCGCGCCGCCTCCTCGCGCTCCCTCTTGATCCGCTCCGCCTCTTCAGCCTGTTTCGCGGCTGCCATGGCGTTGGTCATTCTCTGAGATGCCGCCGCCTTGGGTCGCTCGTCGTCTGGCACAAACGCCGAGCTGGGCACCCCCTTCTCCCAGTATAACTCGAGAACTCTCTTGTCCTTCCTAAACTCTGCCTTCTTCAGCGGCAGCTGATCGCAGTGCACCCGCTTCTCGAATCCCCACTCTGGAATGAGCACGTCAAAGGCCGACTCATACACGCAAAGCACGATGCCCTCGGTGATGAGATCCTCATTGACCTCCTGTCGCTTCTTGTCCATGGTGCGGCACGACTCGACGTGGATGCTTTGCTCCTGCGCGTTCTGCGCCGAGTCCTTCTTCGTGTTGCATGCCTCGGCCGTCTTGACCAGGTTCTCCATGTCGTCCGCAAACTCGATCTTGCCCTCTGATAAAACAGCCTCAAGCTGCCGGTGAACGATGATGTCCGCGTAGCGGCGAGTAGGCGATGTGAAGTGAGTGTAGAGTGGCAGGTTCAGAGAGTAGTGCGACCACAGCGGCTTGACCGTCTTACCCGTAATAAAGTACTTGGCTCGCTGCATAGACTTCAGGACCAGCGTCTCCATGCCCTTGCGGAGATCAGTATCGTCCACCTTGAATAAGCTGTTCTGCATGGCTCCGCTTCCGGACGCATCGATTTCATATCCGAGGGCCGTCATGCGATCGACGAATGTCTGAAGACGACGGGGGTTCGGAGCGGCCAGTCGACGAAGAAGCGCCTTCTCAGGAAGTCCTTCCGCCAGACGCTGGGCCACGTAGGCGTTCGCCTTGTGCATAAGCTCCTCAATCATTTCCAGGGCTTGGGTCGAATTGAAGATGTTGTCCTGCACCGGGTTGTTCTCGTCGTCCAACTGCTGCAAGAGTCGTAGAGGGGCAATCGGCTCACCTCCTGCTCCCAAGCGGGTTTCCCGGAATTTCTGTGCAACACCCTGAAGGATCTGAATGGTGTTCACCGGAACAGCCTCGTTCGAGAAAGTAGATGGATCATTGAGAGCAGTGTCCATGTCAGCCAATGACACCTTGCCGCTGCTCTTGATGACACTTCGGCCCACCCAGCTATCTCCCTCCGCTACGGAGCCGTTGTGAGGGTTCACGCTGAACACAACACTGACGGTGAGCCGGTCCTGGTCGGGACCGAGTGAGCAAATCTCGCGAGACAGCTTTGGAGGCAGCAGGGGGCAGAATCGGTTGAGCAGCTGAACAGAGGTACCGCGTTTCTTGGCCTCCCGATCCACTAGTGAGTTTGGCTTCACGAAGTGCGCAACGTCGGGCACGTGAATGCCAATCTCAATCTTGCCGTCGGATAGCGTTTTGACATGAACGGCATTGCCGAGTTCCGAGCTCCCGTTAAAGTCAATCGTGAATGTGTTCTCCTGGCGGAAGTCGCGGCGGGAGGCGACGGCAGACTCTTCCTCTTTGTCCAAAGCCCAATCCTGGAGGCCGACGTTGCGTAGGACGGCGTCGGAGAATTCGTCGGAAGAGAAGTTATTGTCCCTCAAGAGAGCGTCGGTCTCCACTTTGAGCTCGCCCATGCGTCCAAGTTGTTCCACAAGCGTACCGAATGGGTGCAGAGAGGTAATGGGCCATCGCTTGATGCAGGCGACGAAAATTCGATCAGCGTATTCTTGGTGCTTCTCAACAAAATCGCGAGGGGCCTGCTCCGTGGGAATGGCAATCAGGGGAACGCGCTTGTCGGTAGGCTTGAACCAAACAATCTTGGGTTTTTCATGCTGGCGAGAATCATTCTGACGGCCGCTGCCACCATCTCGGGCGGCCCTTTCGGCCTCCTGCTTTTCCTTGGTGGCCTGGCTGCTGGGGCGTAGCAGGCCCAAAGTGCCGGAAAACATCTGGCCGGCAACACGTTCGACGACGGCAACGATGTGGCCGGCGTACAGAGGCTTCTGCTCATCGTTGATCTCTTCCTCCTCGACGAGGAGCAGGCTTTGGCCTTCGACCTCGACATCATCGTTCTTCTTCTGGGTCGGGCGCTGGCGCAGGCTACCACGGCGGCGGATTCCACCCTCGGGCACTTTGTTGTCATCATTTTGACCGGAGTTCTGACTGGATTGGTTTGTGGAGCCCGACCTCGTGTCGGTAATGTCTTTGCGTTTCTTCTTCTCTTCCTTTTCTCTCTTCTGCGACCACACCTCGTCAACGTCCAAGAGCTCCACGGCAACAAGGTCGCCTTCCAGGGCTCGGTTGCGATCCTTGCTACCGCAAATGAAGATGTCGGCATCCAGGAGGCCGTCTTGGGTAGTGACATAGGCGTCGCTTCTGTTTTTCTTGTTAACGCGCAGAATACCAGAGACAAGCTGACCATCTCCAAGCAGAGCAGGCAGAGAGGCCTGGGGGAGGTAGGGGGTGAAAAGCGTCTTGCGTTGCTGTTGCTGGCCACCAGCCGAGCCCGCGTGCTGGGAGCTTTGAAGGCCCTGAAACTGCTGGCCATTCATCTGCGCGGCTTGCAGAGCCTGGAGCTGGCCAAGCTGCATGGGGTTCAGTTGCTGGCCGTACATGGAGGGCATCATCATCTGGCCGGGCATTTGCATGAGCTGTGGCTGATTTGGGTTGTACTGGAAGGCCCCGATGGATGACACAGACTGGTTCATGGAACCTCGGGACCGATGGCCTGGCTGGAACGACTGTGGCCCAGAATTGCCCGACTGATCCTGGGTCTGGTTCTGAGTGCGCCAGTTGCCCTCGTAGTTACGGGACCCAGTGCGGGCGTGGCCCATGCCGCCTCCCCGGCGCTGGAAGTCGGATCCCCCGTCGGCGCCCATGCGAGCGCCCCCACGTCCATTTGCAGCCAAGCTCTGGCTGCGCCCATGGCCTCCTCGGCCGCGAGTCGAGCCCTGGGCCACCGAGGCATCAAGTGTGGATTGGGTAGCGGTCGCCTTACTGTTCTCGTCGTCGGGCTTGTCCGAGGCGGCAGGGCCGGGGAATTGGAACCCGGTCGTCGTCCGTTTCTGCTGAGCAAGTTCAGCAGCCTTTTTGGCGTCGGCCAGAGCAAGAGAGTGTCTTCGCTGGTGGCCGGGCCCTGAGCCGGCTCCGCGGCCGCCCCGGCCGCCAGTGTTCTCTCGTCCGTGTGCCCCTGATGCCTCGAAGTTACCAAAGCCAGATCCAGAGGCGCCAGACGAGGGAGCTGGCGGCGGGCCCATGCCCATGTTGGGCAATGCCGACTGATTACGGCGGTGTGATAGTGGTTGGGATGGTGGACCCATATTCTGTTGCGGCATCTGGTTGGGGAACTGGAAGGCGGACTGGGACATATTGCCCATGGGCTGCAAAGGATTGAACGCTCCGTTGTGGGCAATGGGCTGGCCGGGAGGCATCATGCCCATATTTACATATTGTTGGTGGGTCGCTTGGATCTGTTGCTGCTGCTGCTGCAAGAGCTCAATCTGTTGCTGGATGGCTAGTTGTTCCACTAGCGGGAGAAATGTGTTAGTATCAGATCGGCACTGTGAGGTTGCGACGTGGACGAGGGAGCTGCCAGGGAACCTCAAACCAGAGCTCAAGAGTGTCAAGTTGCCAAAGACAAGCTCCGCCGGGGGGTGACAGGGCCAACTTACTTCCTGGATTGGCAAACATGCTCATCAGCGGCGTCAACTCTGAAGGGCTTCGTCGATGGGCAATGTGCAGCCGTCGTCCGGTAGGACCCGGGACTCCGCTGGCCGGTGGTTGCTGCGGCTGCTGTTGCTGCGGCTGTTGTTGCTGCGGCGGCGGCGGTTGCTGCTGCTGCTGCTGCTGCTGCTGCTCCATGATGGGCAGCCAGTGTCGGATACGGAGGAGCAGGCGAGAATGCACGTCCGTCCGGTGCGGGAAACCGATCTCTGGTCGTTGCAGGAAAGGGAGGCGTCTGCGACGGAGTGCGAGGCGCTCGACGAGAGAGGTCTCAGCAGAGACAGGACAGATTTGCCGAAGGAGAGTGGGATGTGGTTCAGAAGAGCTTGGGGGGGACCAAGGAGCGTGCGAAGGGAAGCGGTGGGAAAAGACACAGATGGCGGTTGGGAAGTGAGGGGATGGACGGATGAAAATCCGGGTGGATGGATGGAGAAAGGATGGTGGTGGTGGAAGTGCAGCTCCTGAAGAGGAGAGCGACTTGGGGGGAATGCGGACGAGGGCGTGGGAGGATGGATGATGGAACAGAGAATGGAAGATGGGAGGTTTCAGTTTGGGAAGAAGGGGGGAAGAGCTGGGCAGGTTTTGGGGGGCGGTTCCGCCGCTCCTCAGCTTACTCGAGTCCGAGGGACAGTGAGTGGATGGTTAGTTGGCCCAGTGGAGTCGGCACTGGGAGAGGAGGGCGATAGGACGGCTCGCGGGTACTTGCCCAACTGCCAACGTGCCTTCTTCGGGTAGGTACCTCCACCTGTCTTTCCGCCGGCCGGTACCAAGGTCCCCGTCAGGGGGCAAGCGGACAAAGGTACTCCCTTACTAGCAGGTGCTGCATTACGTCAGGCGTGAAAGCTACTTGCCTACAACAACCTACTACCCGCTCCTCACCCTCTTTTCAGCCCAGACCGCTGGAAGCGCTGGAGCTTTGCTAGCCCGAAGCTGGGTCCAGGCGGGAGGGTCTCGTCGAGCGAGTCTGAAGCCCCGAAAGGTTAGCCCACTGTGTCTTATGCATTTGCACCTGGGCCGACACGCTCACGGACTGTTGCGCGCTCGCTCAACTCGGGTACGGGTTGCCGAGCGGCACACCTCTCACCTCTCACCTGACTGAAATCCGACTCCCATCTGTCCGTCGGGCGCAAAACCGCTGCGGGATTCGTGCGCCTTCTGTCTGGACGCGATGTGGCAGCTTTTACTTCGTGCCGGCACCCCAGAGCTGGGGACTTGCTGCTCCCTACTTACCTTGGTGAGTAGGTAGGTACCGTACTGCACTAAACGCTAAATACCCTGAAGCTTGCAGCCGCACATGCGGAGATGTATGTGCAGTACAGTGCTTTTCATGCGGGCCAAGGATGGTCCATGCGGGCGTGCTTGCCCCAGTCTGGCCTGGTTTTAGCCTACCCTAGGTTGTATGTATATTCGTACATACATACATGCCTAGGTATCAAAAGGGAGCCTCAGCTCTCGGTAAAGAAGTACTCGATGTCCATCTGGCTCACCATTCACCACCTACTTGGTGAGCCGCTGGTGGAAGGCGCTTTGGGGACTACATGAGATGTGTGAGCCGCAAAAGGAACAAGGCCGTACTCCAGAGCTGAGCCTTGTTGATGATGTGGTCAAGAGTTGATGAAGGTGCGCTCTCTCCTGGGACCTTTGAAATGACCATTGCCCTGATTCACAAAGCAGACCACCCGGTTCCTTCCATCAACGACTGGCAGGACGAACCGCCAACTCAAACTGGCATGACAGAGCACGAGGATTGGCTGATGCAGGTCGGACAAAGGAGCTGCAAAGAGAGTCGTTTCAGGCTAGAGAGACGGTGCCTATCGAGCGTCGGTGGCCGCATCAAATCCAGACGTCGAGCCATTCCGCACCCGCTCTCGCCTGCTATCCTTTATCCTACCTGGGTAGATGGTGGCTGGTTCACGGGGCCGGGACTCCCGTTCCCGCACGTCTGCTCCCGTCACGGGTGGAGGCGATGCGCTAGGGCTAGCGGAGTACTCCGTGCGGAGGTACCGTCTTGTTTCGAGGTTGCAGCCGCATGTATGTACATACATGCATGCCTCTACTCTGGACAGAGTACAGGGCTCAGCCAAGCGGGCCTCGCATCAGCACGTACAGTATTGCGCATGCATGGGGAGGCAAGAATTGCATGCATTGCAGCCGCGCGTGAGTGCAAATCTAGGAGAGCGAGACATGCAAAGGGCAAGCCTCGGGGTGCGGGTCCGGTGACACCGGGCAGCTACACCGACTGTCGCAAGTAGCTGTACTCTGTAGGAGCTACCTGGACACGGAGTATGTACTCTTCTTTGCTACCTACTAGGAGGTAGTTCTTGGCGGGGCTCCAGCCGTTCGTGGCAAGAAATCATAATGCGACACCAAGGGCTTCATGACGAGTCGGGCGTCATCAGGGGGGGTTGCTGCTCGAAACCTACCGCCTTTTGTCTTCAAAGGAGGTGAGTCGTCCCAGAGGTCTCAGTCAGAGACGACCATGCCGCCTGTCAGCTCCCGCAGGACGCCGCTTGAGGCCCTATACGACGTGGCCAACGCTGTGTATACACCATCGTGCTGCCTTTCCTGTCTGTCGTTTCACAATGAATACCTAGGTTGCCGAGCTACGTGCGAGTATGAAGGATCGACCCCAGGGACATCGGGGCTTTCAATGTTTCCCACGTTGAACGAGGATCGGCTACTCGGGCGGCCTACGGAGGATTCACGAGTAGCCTCTGGACTCTGGTTGCGCAAGTAACTATCTGCATATGTCTTCAGATTGTGGTGCCTAGCCTGACTTTACGTACTTGGCTTCCATTCGTGTTGACTGATCTCGGCTTTCGTAGGTTTCTTGGGGGTTTAAGGAGTGCTCGTCAAGTCTGTGTCGGGGTGCAGGTTGGTAACTAGGTACCTATCCACCTTATCTAGGCACATAGGTACCTCTAGGTAGGTAGGTAGGTACCTAGGTAGGTAGATAAAAGATGGCTTACGGCATTCGGTGCCTCCCAGCAGCGTGGCCGGAATTTTGTTGTCGCGGCACCCAAAAAGCTGCCTCTCGCCGCTTCTGCGCGCGTGCCAACGTCGGCATCTCATCTACCGAGTACCTACGATACCTCGTACCGCACCAAAACTTCCGAGTCTCAAGCTGGAGGCTGTGCTTCTCGGGCCAATCACGACGACGCGTAACCTCCCTGCCCATGACCGTCCTTGCCTTTGCGCCGCACGATTGCCAAGCCAAGCAGCGCCGCGACAGTAAATGCAAATGCAGCTTCGATAGCACGCCGGCCTCTGCTGCAAGCATGACGCGAGCGATACGGTCCAGCTTCCTCCTCGATGACCGGAACACCGAGACGAGCCACCTAGACGCGCTCGCTGCCGCCCAGGCGGAGCACGACCGAGTCCGCGAGGCCGCCATTCGCGTGTACGAGCTCCACGAGCTGAGAGAGGAGCACCAGCGTATACTGGACCAGGAGCGCAGGGAGCAGGAGAGACTCAAGGCAGAAGCTGAGGTTGCGGCAGAGGAGAAGCGGCTTCGAGGGTTACGGGCGAAATCGATACCTAAACCTGCTCCGCCATCTGCGCCGGAACCTCCCAACCAAGTCGAGCCGCGCTCGAGCGAGCCACCTGCGGCCAAACCCCCTCCGGAGGCGAAGCGGTCATTTGCGGCTGCTCCAGCAAACACGGGACCCAAAACTCAGTCCTCCAATGCCTCCTCTGTCTCCCCAAATGGTCATTTTACAAATCAGATCAAGCCGGCAGCGAGTTCTCCTCTAAACCCACAGTTTCAGCAGCAGTCTATATCACAGGAAGCCGCCGCTCCAAAGTCCAATGCTCCAACACCTCAAGCCAAAGTCACTCCTCCCGGTCCGTCCACGACTCAATTGCAGCCACAAGCACAAGCTTCCCCTGCAAAACCCGCCGTCGACCGGTTTGTCCAGATACACCGAGAGCTTAAGACACTGCGCAAAGACTTGATGGCACTGTCAAAGGCTCCGGGGTCTCCATTGAAGGGAAAGGTGGGAACTTTTCGAAGGG
>JAPEBW010002516.1:0-11443 GCA_027405785.1 Ophiocordyceps robertsii
TTTAAGACTTTATAGCCTTAGACTTTATTACTAAATTACTAAAGTCTATAGATCCTACGACTAGTATAAAATACGATTCTATTTTAATTATAGTTAATCGTCTTACGAAATATAGCTATTTTATTTTAATATATAAAGCTATAGATATAGAAAAGTTATCTTATACTTTTATAAGATATATTATAGCTAATTAAGGACTTCTAAGTTCGATTATTTCGGATAAGGATTAGAAATTTATCTTAAATTTCTAGTAAGGCTTAATATAAGCCTTAAGTATAAAGTATAAATTATCTACTGCTTTTTACCTTATTATAGACGGAATAATAAAACGATTAAATTAAACGCTTAAGCAATACCTTAAAAGCTACGTAAATTATTAGTAGGATAATTAGCTTTTTAAATTGCTTATAGTATTATTAGCGTATAATACCTCTTATTTTAAGCCTATTAAGAATACTCCGGTATTCGCGAATTATAGCTTTATACTTAAAGCCTATAAGTCTTCTTTACTTAAAAAAATTATAGCTAAGAAAGCTATATTAAACTCCGAGTAGTTAATAAGCTTATATAGATTTATAAAATTAGAATTAAAATATATTGCTAAGAAGATATCGTATTACTATAATAAGAGATAGTCTTTAGAACCTTCTTTATCTAAAAGCGATAAAGTATATCTTTTAACGAGGAATCTTAAGATAAGTAGACTTAATAAGTCTTTAGATTATAAGAAAATAAGACCTTTTAAAGTTTTAAAGAAAATAGGAAAGGTTAATTATAAGTTAGAACTTTTAACTAATCTACTTATATACCCTATTTTTTATATATCTTTATTAAAACCGACTTTACGGAATACTAAGGTAGTAAAAGAGCTAAACTTAAAGAGAGTCGAAGAAAGCGAATATATAGTAAAAGCTATACTCGCTAAGAAGATAGAAAATTAAGAATACTTTTATTTAGTAAAGTAAAAGGACTATCTTAGTTCGAATAATACCTAGGAACCTATTAAGCACTTAAGAAATGCTTTAAGAAAAGTTAAGGATTTTAATCGATAAAACCCTTAAGTAAAAGTATTAGCTTCTTTAAGCTAGGATTTCTTTACTATCTTAGATAGTAAAAGTAAAAGGAAATCTAGATAAGATTTTTCTTTAAAAAAGATCTATTAAGATAAAAAATTAGGATTTTCTTTAAAGAATTCCTAAGGTTATTCTCTTTAAAGTAGGATTTCTTTAAATATTTAGATAGTTTCTTAAAGGTTAAGAATAACTTAAGAGAAAAGAACGTTTATCTTTTTAAGTTTAAAAAGACCTTAAAAAGGGGAATATATAACGGAAACCCTATTTTATTAATAATCCTAAGTACTTAAAAAGTACTAATATTTAGTAAAGTAAATACCGCTAGATATAAAGGAGTAGCTAGTAAAGTAAATACCGCTAGTTACGAGATATAACTATTAAAGTAGATACTAGTAGTTATAAGGAGAGACGATATAGCTTAACGGTTAGAGATAGCTAGTATTAGCTATAAGCGGTATAGGCTAGATACGCTTATATTCGGCTTAGGTTAGCTTTAGCTAGTAATAAGATTCGTATCGCACGATTAACTAATACTTTATATAATCGACCGATGCTTTATATAAAGCTAAGGCGGGAGGCCTTCCCTTTAAAAGAGGATAGAACCTCGTAAAAGGTTTTTAAAATAAGGATATTTAGTCTTATAAGCTAGTCGTAAGTAATAAAGCGTATATTACTTATAACTAGTAATAAAGATAGCATAAGCTATTTCTATTAGCTTAAGAAGTAGTTTAGTAACCTTATAAGTTATACGAAGTATAAGTTATAGATTAGCATATAAAAGCATATTAAAGTATATAAAAGGAAAGCCTTTTAGTAGCCTTAAAAAGGTATAAAAGGAGGTCCTTCCTCCTCTTTCCCTTAACTCCTTTCCTTTCCTTTTTTTTTTTCTCTAGCTAGTTTTAACCTAAGAAATCCGTATAATAAGATACCCTTACTTTATTCGGTTTAGTAGCTTATACTAAGTCTTCTTCTCCCTTTCTAGCTAGTAAATTTAAATTAGATAAATTACACGAGACTACTTAATATATAAGAAACGTTAAGGGTTTTATAATATATTAGTCGATCTTTTTAATATTAATCTTATTATTAGCTAAAGCTAGCTTAAGCTAAATATAAGCGTATTTAACTTATACTACTTATAGCTAATATTAGCCGTCTTTTACTATTAAGCTATATTATTTCTCTTTATAACTATTAGTATTTACTTTAATAGTTATAACTTATAACTAGTAGTATTTACTTTACTAGTTACTCCTTTATATTTAGCGGTATTTACTTTACGAAATATTAGTACTTTTAGTACTTAAGATTATTAATAAAATAAGGTTTTTATTATAATAATACTTTTACTAAAAGTAAAATAAAGTATTATTATAGTTATAAGTTTAAGTTAATAAAGTTAGTAGTAGTTATAGTAATAAAAATACTTTAAGTCTTAATAAAAGCTTAAAAGTAGCTAAGACTTTATATAATATTAAATAGCTTATTAAGTACTTATACTAAAAAGCGACTTTAATACTAGATATAAAATATAGATTTACTAGTCTTTTAAGCTATTAACTAGCTTATTAAAGGATGTTAAATAGCTATATATAGCGCCGCCCTTACTAATAAAAACTAGTAACTTTAGTTAAAAAACTAGCGGCAAAAGCAAAGAACGGAACAGCGCCGTAAATATATTAGCGATAGCGGTACTTTATTAAATGTAAAGGGCACGACTAGGATAAAGCGACGGAGAGAAAAAAAAGAAGAGCGGGCCAAGCGACGACGGCGATAAAAGAACGAGGAATAGTTCAAGCTACGGCGAGAAAAGGAAGAGGAGCGGGTTAAAAAATAAAGCGCAAGGGGGTGGATTACGTTATGCCTTACTAAGTTATTAGCCGCCGGCTCCCTCCCCCTTTAACTCTAAATCTCCTCGCGATTGCTCTCCACTTAACTACGTAACGTCGACGGTGCCTCGGTTATATTAACTTTGTTTAGCATCCGTTCTCTACAGCTGAAGCGCATGGTCTGTGCGCTTAGACCCACCGCACCGCGGGAAAAGCCGCCCTTTAACACAATAAACGCGGCGGCGTTGGAGTAGCTATTCGGGGTCCGAACCAAGGGGTGCGATATTAATGTATGGAAACGACGGCGGCGAGCGGCTAGACGGGGAACAAGTCCTTTCACGGCGGCGGGAAACATATTACCACCGGACTTATACGTGCAGCTGTTTCCGGCGGCTGGTCCGGGTACCTATATAGAGTCTTAGCTAGTCACCCCCTTAATTGAGGGGGCAGAGCAATTTACACACTAAGACCAATATATACATAACGTAACAGTTAGCTATGCTTCCTTTGCTTCTAACTTCTAAAAAGCGCATACGCTCCCACGTGGTCCCCTTAAACCACAACAATGTATGGGCGCCCCGGCGCGTATTTATCCTTGCGCGCCTGGCCTCCTACGACTAATAACATTCGCCCCACTGCTTGTGCTCTCTAAGGGTGGGGGCATAATATGTCTTGCTTAACATAGATGTATATTTAAACAGTTGTGCGATAGGTACGGATAATACTGTTATATTATGGCTTGCTCTTATAGTAAGCCGTGGGTGGGGTTGAGATTTCGCGGTCAGCTTCATTATTATGCCTATATAGCCAGGGGATCCTAGCTAGTCGTTAGAATCGTCAGCCGCCTGTTGTCGGAATTGTCCTCGGCTCTTTCTAAGTCGAATGTCCTCCCCTATGCGCTGTAGCTAATATGATGGGCGCGGCGTTGTTGCCGTGCGCGAGGAATATCACGGGAGAGCGTGTGTTTCACGTCCGCTTCTTTGCCTGTACGAGCTTATCTGCGAAGAGTTGCCCGCTTACCTAGGTAGGCAGCCTATAGACCTCAAATAGTGTTTCTTAAGGCCTAAGAGAGATCTATACATCTTTAAACCTGTGGCCTTTTAGTCTATGTACGTGTTCTACTTAAACAGCAGGCCCCAGCAAAGGTTATTCTAGTCATTGCACGCGTTGCTTGTACTTTGGGCTGGGCCTTGGGTCTGCTCCGCCAACTAGTGGATGGTATATGAAAAACGGCACGCGTCCGCATCTTATTTATTATCTTTCATGCATGCGCCGTTAAGGGTACCTCTCCCTTCTTCTTTTTTTCTCCATTCGAAACTAAAAACAGCTCCTCGTAGCGTGGGATGACGGCCTTCGTAGACGATGTGTGCCTTCGGCGTTAAATCATCCATCTGATAATGTACGGAGGCAGAAATGAGACAAACGACAGAAAACACTACTCTATGTGGGGAAAAATGTTCCTTCTACCCTCTGCCACTGCAAGACACTGCACCCTCTAGCCATTCGTTAACGGTCCCGATGTGCGTTTAGACTGCAAGTCCTCAAGGGTGAAGTCTGTCAGGGGTAGGGGGGTGGGACAGACGGCATAACGTCGCCCCTAGGTCATAGAGCCCAATGATGAGGGCATACCCCAGCTAGCTGCCTGACAGGAAATGAAGAGAGGGTCAATCGCCAGACCAGGCCAGAGGACGGAGCCGACGCTTTACTTAGTCTCCTTGACGCGGAAATTGATGGCCAGGACACCAATTTCATAACGAACGACCTGAAAGAGTCAGTCATACATGTATTTACTTATACACGACCATCGACTATAAGATTATGTTTCTATCTGTTTATTTTCTTGCTAAAGAGTAAACGCACCGTCTTCCTTTTCCTATTCTTTGCCGTTGTCCGGTTCCTGTTCTTTGCCGTTGTCCGGCCAAATTAGTCACTCATTCACGCTTCACATTCCGATAAATCAGATTCCAGCCGAGATGAAGTCGGCGACGCTAATTTTCGCGTCTTTGGCGCCCACACTCATTACCGCCATGCCCAGTGCCTGCGATTGGTCCTTTGACCTAGCACCGTCTGAGGGCTTGAGCGACATTACATTCCCTATGAATATAACTAACGCACCTCACGAGGTGGCATACTACTTTGCGCAGCAGTTCAGCTTCATGCATGGGCAGAATGGTAGCTACATTGGTCTGCAGCCAAGGTTCGACTCTCCCTCTGGCGCCAGCGTCATCCACGCTGTGTTCTCGACGTTCCAACTAGGTGCGACGCACTCGCATGCAAACTGCTACGCAGGTGCCGACACGAAGCCGGGCGACAAGCCGCAAGGCGTGAGCTGCGCCATCGATATCGAAGCAGACTACAACCGAAACTATGACCTGACCGTCGAGAACGTTTCGGGTGATACATGGAAAGGATCACTTGTCGACACCGTTACCCACCAAACCTTTGTTATTGGGGAGTGGACGCTGCCTGCTGCATCAGGAATGATCATACCACAATATGGGGGATTCGTCGAGTACTATATCTGGAACAGCTACTATTCGTGGGTTTTGAACAAGCCGCTCAGCTTCGACTGCTCCATCATACCAAAGACGGAGGTAGCCTTTGGCGTTCCTACCACTCGAACCCAGGGTGTCGGACCAGGGAAACTTGGAAATGTGCGCGAGAGTGGCCACTGCACTAAGAACGCTGGCTTCTCTACGTCCCGCACTCCCTCAGATGAGCTTGTCGTTCGAGTGGGACGACAAGACCCAAGCTGCGAGGCGAATAAATGCTTCGGCGCCATGGAACGCCTTGGCAACCACAGCCCGAGGGATATTTGCGGGTTCATGAATAGGGGTGGTTCTCTTGATCAGTTCTCCGGGATGACAGGTTCAGAGAAATCGACTCTACAGACAGTGTGCAACAATGGTCTGGACACGGTTGAGTCAGCTTGCCGATGCGCAGAGACACCCATCGGCATACAGACGGCTGTGCCATCGTCGAATGAGAGAAACACACCCACTGAGGAGTCTGGCAGGAAGTCGCTAGATACACCCATCGGTATACAGACGGCTGTGCCATCGTCGAACGAGAGAAACACACCCACTGAGGAGTCTAACAGGGAGCCGCTAGAGCAGGGCATTCAGTCAAAGCAGAGGATAGACGATCCTAAGACGACATCCAAGTCCTCCTCTACTGGACGTCGTAAAAGCAATAAATGGGTATACGACCCAAAGATAGATGGGCCACGTTATAACAAGAAAGGGGACTCGGGTGGCTGGAAATATGATCCAAAGAAGCATTTTTAGTTAAGGTTATAAATAGATAAATCGTGTTTAATTTATTTAATCTATTTACTATATCTAAGTAATTAAATTTTAAAGCTTATTAGAAAAAGTAAATTAAAATAAACTTATTTTTATTATATTTAAGTATTTAAATAACCTTTATAAATAGTAAAGTGTTGATTTTTAAGTAAAAGACTTTTTGGCTATTAAAAGTAAAAGCTTAATAAAAGTAAAACTATTATATTAAATTATTAAATTAAGTAATATATAGCGCTTTTTAAAACATTAAATTAGTAGGTAATATAGGCCTTAGTTTGTTTTATATTAACTAG
Organism: Ophiocordyceps robertsii; assembly: GCA_027405785.1. Taxonomy (NCBI): domain Eukaryota; kingdom Fungi; phylum Ascomycota; class Sordariomycetes; order Hypocreales; family Ophiocordycipitaceae; genus Ophiocordyceps; species Ophiocordyceps robertsii. The sequence goes on from JAPEBW010002516.1 coordinate 6,501, forward strand.
AGTAAAAATAATTATATAGGTAGAAATAGGTTTTTTTTGCCCTTTTTAGCAATCTTTCGAAAGAATAGTGCTAAACTCGCATATTTTTAATGCTATAGGAATTTACTAGGAATTAATGAAGTTAAAGGGTGGTTGATGCGATCGCGAAAATTACGCGCGTCGCGTAAATCGCATAGACTTTTGGAACCCCACTGTAGCTATGGCCTTCCGTACCGGCCCGATCTTCTGTTGCTGCCGACAGTCGCAATTCCCAGCCTCCGGCCTCCCCTCCTCCCCTTACCTCGACTTCCGCAATGGCACAGCCGGCTGCTTCCGCCCAAGCGCCAGTCTCCAGCTTCAACTTTGACGCCAGCCTAGCCGAGTGGAACGTCTCTGCCGGATCCTGGCTGGCGAGCAACGAGGCCAGGCTGCGACATAAGCAGCTGAGGCTGGACGGCCTGGCCACGGGTGCCGTCGTCTTCAACCCCGACGGCAAGATGCTCGTCATCCAGCGCGCCAGCCATGACTCCATGCCCGATCGATGGGAGATTCCCGGCGGTGCCGTTAACCGCGACGACCCGACCATTCTCCACGCCGCCGCCCGCGAGCTACGCGAGGAGGCCGGCCTCGTAGCCTCGCGCTTTCGCCGGCCCGCCGTCGAGGGCGAGGACCTCGCAGTCTTCTCTAACCGCAATGGTACCCGTTGGTTCTGTCGCTTTGCCTTTCACGTCGACGTCGAGTCCTGCCACGACGTCCGGCTCGACCCGGCCGAGCACCAAGCCTTTGTCTGGGCCTCGGAAGAGCAAGTCAGGGAGCAGAGGATGGACGGCCGCGACCTGCCCATCACCCACAAGTCCATGCAGGCCCTCATTCTCGAGGCCTTCAAGTCCAGACGTGTTCGGAATGAGGCTTGCTCCTCCTTGTAATCATCACTGCAGTCGCTGTGTTTGGGATGGGCATGACTGCGCGGCGTGATTGTAGTCTCGACTTGGACTTCTCTCCAGCACCTGTGTTGGCTGCTCCCAAGCAACGCAGGGAGAATTCTGTCTGCTTGGGGGCGAACCAGTTTGTCTGGAAGACTTGGGATCCCCTGTGGACGGAGTCTGTGTGGAAGGAGATGATGGCCGTGTCCCACGCCTTGCTTTCAAGCCGCGCCCAGTAGCTCTACGGCCGGCGTGAGCATCATAGAGTCATGCTCTACTTGAGACTGGAACATAAATTGAATATGATTAGAGAAGGAGACGTGATCTTAGGCTCGGCTGTTGGACGCGGTGCGAGAAGCAAATTATTGATTTATGCATCTTAACGAGAGTAACTAATCAGGCCATCGTTGATCCGTCTCATCCTGCAGACGAATCTTGCCACTCGACACGCCCACCCAACTGACATGCATGACCCTTCTCTGCAGATATCCATCACCAAGCGACTCTGTGTCCCTTTCAGCTAGCCCCAGACACCCCAAGTGCCATGTTCGTCTTGTCCCGAGACGGACTCGTGGCGGCGCAGAGAAAGTTGCGGACAAGAACTGCGCTCAATGCTGCACAGGTTGTTCTATTCAGTCTCTTGAGAGCCCACGGCGTTGGCGGCGTTGGCGTCTTGCATCTCGCCGCTGGCCATGGCCATCTTGCTCCTGGCCTGCATGGGTGAATGGTGTGTCGAAGGGTTGGCTTTGGCCATGGACCCGCCGACCATGTTCTTCGATGCTTCATCGGAGACACGTTCCGAGTTTTCAACTGACGCGTCGACGGCCTCGCTGCGGGAACCGAGCCACGGGCTGCCAGTATTGATCTCTTGCTTGGCTGTACGGCCCGAGCGGCCGTTTCCACGGTCATTCTCCTCACAGCGGATATTGGTCCTCTTGTGCTGCATTGACGGCGCAGAACCAGCGGCCTTCATGTGATGCGACTCCTTGAGGAGTGCCGAGTCGACTGCGTCCCTGGCGGGGGCAGCCAAGACACTCCCAGAGAGGGAGATGATGAAAGCGGTGGCGGTGAAGAACTTCATCTTGTTGAGTAAAGGTGAGCTATCAGGTGTCAGAGATGATTTTTTGATGGTAGAGAGATTGTTGAAAGCTGAGTGAGATTGGTAGTGGGGATGTGAGGATGAAGAAGTGAATATTGAAGGGGAGAGCAGAGGGGCCTTGATATAGGCAATGGTCGTGGACGCCTTTTGCTGCGTGCATCAAATGTGTTGTCACGACCAAGGGGCCTCAGCCGTTTCGAGCAATTCTCTTGATGAAGCCTCCAACAAGGCCTTTGAGGCTGAGGGGGCAGAAATGAAGGCGCTGGGAGGTGATAATTCAGCCCGGTAACGGTTGCGTACATGGTTCGCGACTGCGCACTCCAGCTTGAGCAGGGCCAGCCTCTGGTGTTGCGGCTCGAGCATCTGGCATTCCAAGCCCATCTCTCCTGTTGGCTCTCTTCTCGCCCTGTCCACACTTGAAAACTAATCGGCAGCCTTGCAAACGGCATCACCGCAACCGTGTGTCGAGTTGGGCTGCGCATTCCCAACGAGTCGAGTCTGTCATGGACTCGTATCGGTTCCTTGCCATGGCCGTGCGTATATGAAGCGGCGAAATGGGCAGACGAACAGAGACTTGTACATCGAGACGCAGCGGCATTGACGTCAACCTTGCAAACGCCAAGCGGCGAGGCGCTGGTGGCCACGGCACGGTCGGTCTGGATAGTAATCGCCGTCGAGAAACCGCAAACGTGAAGACCAAATTGCCCCAGCGATACGCAGGGCTCTCAGCCACTTTTACTGTGTGTCTCCTACTTGGGCACAGAAGCTGGAACCGCCTCACCTTGATAAGAAGACGCATTCCTGTTGGCTGCTTGTCCCTGCCATCAGGAACATCTGCAACAGCGCATGAAACGACAAGGCGTGCGCTCGTTGTCATGGACAGCCAAACGCCACTTGCGCAGACGTGCGGCAGTCGATGATGAATTGCCACTCGTGCGCGCCTCCATGGTTGAATGGAGGTTGGGAGCAGAGCCGAGGGCATGGCCAACGACGAGTCGAGCCGTGGAAGGAGCAGTAGGCTGGAAGGAGCAGTGGCTGGAAGGAGCAGTAGGCTAGAAGTAGCAGGAGACTGGAAGGAGCAGTAGACTGGAAGAAGCCGTAGATCAGAAGGAGCAGGAGACTGGCAACGGCAGTTGGAGTGACCCATGGCCATGTGCTGTCGGCAAGAGCGAGAGAGAGAGAGCTGCCATGGCATTGCCAACAGCATACCTCGACTCGGCATGGAGGGCAACGCCTGCATCTCTCATCTCCGGCCCCCGCCCTCCCCCCCATCGACTTGACAAATTTGCCCACTCTGACTCGGCAGAGAGAAGCCCATTGTCCCCTATCGTCAAGGCTACCACCACATGGCTCCCCCTCCCGACTAAACCTCGCCTCTCCCCCTTTTCCCCTTTCCCCTACAATGAATCTCCATTCCGTTTGCTCCTCCCACATGCGCGTCCACAAGCCTAGCACGCCGTTCTGTATCAATACCAGCCTCGTCCGATACCGGCCTGTTGGCCCCATCGTCATCTTCGACCAAGCAGACGCCGCGAGAGCTCGTTGAATCGCCGAGCCGCCCTTCTCCCACCGCCCTCGTCCTCGCTCCTCTCCCCCCCCCCGTCCACCCGCTGCTTTCCGCAACGGTTCCTCTGTCCATGTCCTACAGCTACGGGTCGAGCTCCAGCATGGGCACTGGTTACATCATTGGTCCAGGCTACAGCTATGGTGCCCTGACGTCGTCGATGGATCCCGGCGAGGCCCTCGATGCCCCCGGTTCATCCCGCAAGAGCGCCTTCGCCGCCGGGTCACGTCGCGAGTCGCACGGCGGCTCGGCGGCTGCCGGTCATGGAGCCCGCACCGACAAGCACAAGACGCCCTCGCCTCGACACCGCGCAGAGGGCGGCGGCCTGTCCTTCTCGTACAAGAGCCTCGGAGCTGGCCTGACGCTCCCCCGCACAGCCATGGACAAGATCTCGCTGCGGGCCAAGAACGGCGACATGGAGACGGCCGTCAAGAAGGCTCAATCAGACCGTCGCATCTCAAACACCAGCTCCAAAACCACCAATCACCACTCGTCTGCCAAGGAGCCGTCCAGGCCTAGGCAAACACGGCCACAGAAGAAGCCACATCGGAGACGAAACACGCCCAAGCAGAGCCCGGACGAGGCGACGGGGGCCTCTCATGGGCACAATCTGACGGGCCGCAAATCCAAGAGCGCCGCTCGCCTGCGGCCGGCAGCTGCGGGCTTGCGGCGTGCCGTCTCGCGGAGGAGCAGGAACAGGTCCAAGACAGTGTTTGCGTGGGGATGCTTTGGAGGGTGAGTGCAGAAGTCACAAAGAGGATCTGGTCAGCACGGCAACGAGGCGCAACGACGACGATCCCAGACGCAGCGCTGGAGGTGTCATCCGTTTCAACTGTATTGACTTGCTTTTCATGACTTTTACGTATCACTGTTTTACCTAGACGAACAAAGACGTCTAAACACGTGAGTGTGGTTGCTGTCTGCGCCGTGGCCAAGGACACGCATGCAACCCTCCCTCAGAACTGACGCACCCCAAGCCACACAGCCTGCTTCCGAGCATGTGCCATCTGATACGCCTGCATGCCAAGAAAGTCGTTCGAGCCGGGGGAAGGAGGGTGGTATCGAGTCGAGCTTGACAGGCTCCAAGAGGGGAGATGGGGGGGTTCATCGTTTTCACGTCACATGCCCGCTAACCCATCGAGATTTGCCATGCCAGGAGCACCCTCGGACACCGTCGCTCGCATTTCCACGGGACCTTGGTTCCCCCTTGGTCCTGAACGGGACAGCCGTGCAGAAGAGAGGGGCGGGGGAGGGGGCAGGCGTGGGGGAGAAAGGGTGGCAGGCTCTCTAAGCCGAGGGCTGTTGGCTCACTCTCCCCTCGTACGGAGCTCGTCCTCTGAGCTGTGAGAGCAAGTACATAGTCCTCGGAACTGTGAGT
>JAPEBW010002517.1:0-11432 GCA_027405785.1 Ophiocordyceps robertsii
TAAGAGGGGTTTTAGGTTTTTAGCGTTTTAGTGCTTTATAGCGTTTATTATAGTAGTAGGTTATAAGTTATTCCTTTTAAGCTATGCTAAGGGGGCGGTTTAATAAAAATACGCCCCCCCTTAACTAAGGTATAGCTAGGGCCCCCGTATGCCCTATCCCTTTTTCTTAGTATAAGCGTATAGCTAAGTCGAATTAATAAAGGCGTCTTAAGCCTAAGAACTATCTTATTAAGATAGCCGCTATCTTTTATTTTTAAAGCTTCGCCTACACCTCGCCCGCATTATAAAGCCGCTATAATAGCCTCGACCTCGCCTTACTAATAAGCCTATAACCTATTATTGCATAGTAAATAGTATCTCGTTATTGCCTATAGTTATAAAAAGGCGATACTACCTTAAGTATATTATAGCGGAATAAAAAGTCTTTAAGGCCTATTACTTTAGTTTATATTTAGGTAATCGTAAAGCTTAAGTACTTAAGTAGCGCGTTATAGCGGTTAAGTGCTATAGCTTTATTAAACCGGGGTAGGAGGTTAGCGGGGTAAAGTATAGTCCGGCGCTGCCTTATAAGCTCTTCTTTTAAGCTTTACCGCTTAGCTTACTTTTTATAAAGGATCTCTTTAGTCCTTTTCTTCTCCTATAGCTCGTTAGTCTTAACTTAAGACCGCACCCCTCTTAGTGCCTTTATAAGCGGCGGCCTTAAGGGTATAGGCCGTCTTAGTCGTTATCTACGCTATTAAAATAGCCTCGCTATTAATACGGACGCGTATCGGATTTAGTTTAGAATTTTAAAGTCTTTTAGCCTCTTAAGGGTATTAGCTATTCTTTAGTTAAGGTAAAGGTTAATCGGCGGGACCTAGGTCTCGGCTTTAAGTTAGTAGACTAAGGTAGCCCGATAGGCCCTTATAACTATTTAAAAGCAAGCGGTTTAGTCCCGCGCTAGCTTTATAGCTATCCTATAAGGCTTTCCGCTTATTAAAGTTATCTTATAAAACGTTATTATAGCGTATAATATAAGGGACCGGACGACTTTACTATAAACTTCTCGGGCCTTAAGTAAGGTATACCCTTATATAGACGCCGCGATCTTTATTAAGGCTAGGTTCTGCCTTTTTAGCTTAGCGTATAGCTTATTAAGGTATGCTTTTTATTAAAGTTTGCGGTCTACTTATACTTTTAAAAGCCTAGCGTCTTAAATTAGTATAACTATCGCGGCCCTTAAGCGGATAAAGGTTATAATCGCTTTATATTTTCTTATAAAGTAAATAAGCTCGCTTTTTAAGGGTTTAAAGTTTACTGCGAATTCTTCCGCTTATAAAGCGCATACCTCTTAAGCCTCTTTAAGTCGTGCTACTATTATGCCATCCTTAGGTTTAACGCTAATAATATTTATATTATTAGCAAAACTAATATATAAACCCTTTTTAGCTTTTTAAGCCTTTTATAAAGCGGTATTATATAGTAAAGGAATAAGATTAAGGATAGCGGCGAACTTTAAAGGACCTTAGTAGCGATACGTACTAATATAGCCTTTTTTCTATTAAAATAAAGAGTTAAGTAGCGCTTATTTATAAAGCTATAAACTAGTTTCGTAAGCTACTTAAAGTAACCTTAAAAGGTAAGCTCCTTAAAGAGTTTCTTATAGTTAACTATATTAATAGCTCCCTTAATATTAAGTTAAAAGAACAATATAATCCCTCTTTTAGCTTACGTTATGCGTATTAGTTCCGTTACTTAAAGTATCGCCGCCTTTATAAACCTCTCCTTCCTATTTTTAAACTACCTATTAAGTAAGACTTTATTTACCTCCGCCGCGGTCGCGAGCCTTTAAGCTAAAATCTATTTTAAGACTTTACTTATTATTAGTAAGAGGGAAATAGGCCTTTACCCCTTAGCTATGCGGTAAACCCTAGGCTTCTTTCCTAGCTTTCGCAGCATAACTATATTCGCGGTTTAAAACCGGGCTAAGAAGTGCGAGGTCTTAGTATAAGCCGTAAAGATCGTTACTAGCCGGGCTAAGAGCGCCGGTCTATAAAGCTTAAAGAAGCTAAGCGGGATCCTATTTAAGCCCGCCGCCTTCTAGCTCGCTATCTTACCTATTACTTAAGATACGTTTATAGGATTAATACGCCGCTCGATAAATAGCTCCTTATTAGCTTAGCTATAAGGCGAGGGGGTCTTAGCAGCGTCGCGGCCTCGGCTAAAAAGAAGCGTTCCGCTAAGAGCTAGGCCTTCTTATTAAAGTCGGAGGTTAGTTAGTGCTCGTAGCCTTTACTAGTTAGCGGTAGAAGGTATACTAAGTTTAAGGGCAGTCCGCTACGTAGCCGCGCTTACTATTCGACGTTTTATAGCTTAGTGTTATCGGCGCTAATCTCCTTAAGGAAATCCCTTTAATATTCCTATCTCGCGTTACGTACGGCCTATTTTTAGGCCGCGGCCGCTTTTTATATTACCTCTTAATTTACTTAAGTCCGGTGCCCTTTATAGTGCCTCCGGGCCCTCTTCGCGGTCTGCGTAGCCTAGGTCGCTTTTAAGGTAAACTAAGCGTTCCCCTTTAAGACTACTTACTTTTAATATAGCACTATCGCGCGTGTTATTTAGTTAAGGACGTTGTATAAGCTATTTATTTCTATATCGATCTCTTATAGGCTATAAAGCATAGGCTATTATATTTTAAGCTAGGATAAGGTCTCCGCCTTAACTTTCTTCTTCTCCGCCTCCTTTTACCTTAGCGTAGCGGACGTCTCGCTTAGCCTTATGCTTATCTTAAACGAGACTACCTATAAGATATAATTAGACCTTATAAGGTCTAGATCTAAGCCGATAAACTAAGCTGTTATTTCCGTCGTAGCTTATATAAGGTTAATCGTGCTATCCCTTTATCTATAAAAGAACTATATATATTCGCCTCTTAGCGTAGCTAGTTTAAGCCGAAGCCGCGCGGCTTCCTTAATAAACTATTCTACTCCGTTAAAGGTCTAATCGTAAGCGTCTTAAAGTAGGTAGTAAATATTAAAGTCCCTAACTAAGACTAAGGGGTCTTAGCAGTTAATTTTACTTAAGGCCTTAGCCGGCCCTATTTATATTCCCTTTAGTAGTAAGTATAAAGACCTTAGCTTTATACTATCGCTAAAAGTTATCTCTTTTTAATCGCATTTAGTCCGCGGTATCTATATCCTTATATCGTATCTTTTATAAACGTATATTGCGTTACGGCCCTCTTTATAAACTAATTAGTATAGTGCGCCCTTTAAGGCTAAGGCCTTAAAGCCTTATATTTTCTCTACCTTTTAAAGCGCTATTATATTATACCCGGCATAGTAGCTAAGGGCTAGCTATACTAGCTTATATCTCTTTTATATATTTTAATAGAGGACTTTTAGTTTTATACGTAAGGGGTTAAGGTAAGGTTCGTTATTTAAGAAAAGGTAATAGCTTAAGTTAGGAGCGATACGCTCCGCTATCTTATATATCGCTTAATATTACTTAGGTTAGTTCTTACTGCTTAGGCCTTAGCCGGCGGGGCTAACGGCATCTGCCTATCCTTTCTTAGTCGCTTAAAGCGTTTCCGCGCCTATAATAAGGTAAGCTTATAGTCCTTTATAAAGGGGAGGGGGATTTAAGGGTCCGGCTAGTTATAGTTACTAGCGAAACGCTATAGGCGGTTTAAGTAGTTATCCTTTACTTTATCTTAAGCTTTTACCGCTATAAGATAAGTATAGAACTACGATAAGTGCTACCCGCTATAGGATATATAGTTATAAAGAATTTCGCCTTTCTTTATATAGTATTTATTTTCGCCGCTTATATATAAGGTCCCTTTATAGTAAGCGTATAGCTATATTAAGGTATAACGTTTAGCGATATATCCGTATTTATAATAGTTATAATACTAAGTAAGTTAAACTAACTTATTATATAGTTTATATTAAAATATTTAAGCTTTAAGGAATAAGCTTATATCGCATAGCTTATTAGCCTCCGCTAAGCTACTTATACTAATAATAAGGGTTATAGCTATAAAGGTCTTAGTTTAAAGTTATATTACTCGCGCTTATATAACTTTTACTTAATTAATATCGGCGATCTCCTTAAATAAGAGCGTCCTATCCGTCTTAAAGGCCCTTATTAAGATATTTTTCGCGATTACCGTATAGGCCCTACGCGCTATCGCCGCCTTAAAACTAAAGACGCCCCTTACTTAGTCTTAGTTTTATTAGTAAGGTCGCGCTATTATATTAAACATTACCGCGATATCCCCGCTTAAGAGGCGTCTTGCCGCTATAGCAAAGGAGATATTAAGCGCTATATTAATCGCTTTAACTATATCCTTTAGCTTATAATTTAAGATATCTAGCATCGCCTTTATCGGGACTACTACTAGCTTACGCTTATATTTAAGCGGAACTAGCTTTATTATTATATTATATTATACTAGCTTATTAAGACTTACTATTACTATTACCTAAGTTTATTTAAGCCCTTTTAGGCTTTAAGCTCGCTTTTATTTTAATTCTTTTTATATAGCCTCCTTTATCGCGCTTTAAATAGCCTTACGGAGCTTAAGGTTAGCCCGCACTATAGTTAACGCGCTCTTAGCGCGCTCCTTAGCGCGGAGGAGGGTTTTAACTACTACCTATACCTAATCGAACTACGTATATAAGACTATACCCGCGATTTCGTTATAAGCCTTCTTTTCGTTAGTATTACGTATAGTCCGGCTAGGCTACGCACTATTATCTCGTTAAGGTAGGTTCTACTCTTTATTTAGGTGCGTAAAGCTTAAGGGCGTCTCGTCGCGCTAAGCGCTACGGTCGATACCGGTATAAGGCGGACTACCCCCTCGCCCCCGCGTCCCCCGGCTACGCTACGATATCGTCTTAAGGGGTAACCGATACTACTAAATTAATAGCTATTATTAGTAGGAGTTTTAGACACGATACGTACTTACTATAGGCGAGTGTTTAGTTCGCGGAGAAGTTTTTCTTATATAAAGATATAGCTTAATATAGGTTATAAATTAATATATAAAAGTATATAAAAGTATCTAAAAGAAAAGCCTTTTAATAGCTTTAAAAAGGTATAAAAAGAGGGTTTTCCTTTTTTCTTTTTTAACTTTTTTCTTTTTTTTTCTTTTTTTTAACTAGTTTTAACTTAAGAAATCCGTATAATAAAATACCCTTAATTTCTTTAGTTTAGTAGTTTATAGTAAGTCTTTTTCTTTTTTTCTTACTATAAATTATAAACTTAATAAATTAAATAAGAATACTTATTTTAATAAAAGATTAGTATTTTTATAATATAAAACTAGCGTTTAGTATAGTTTATAACTTATAGCTTTAATAAAAAATACTTAGTATTTTATACTTAGTAAGTTTTTTAAGCTATTAAGTAAATAAAGGTATTTATTATAATTATATCTATTTATATTTAAAAAAATATACTTTTATAATATTATAGCTAACTAATTAGCCGTAAGCTAGTTTAAGATATTTAGACCTTTCTTATCCCCTTATAAGCTTTATAAATAGTGGTTTTATTTTAAAGATTAAAACTCTTAAACCTTATACTAAAAAATTAGCTAAGCTATAAAAGTTTATTACCTTTCTTAAAGCCTATTTTTAGTTTTACCTTACTATAATAAACTAAAAAGTAGTAAAAGTTATATTTATATTTAATTGCTTATAAGGCTTAGTAATAACGTGGTTTAACTAATTCTTAAGGACTATATAGATAATAGTCTTAAAGATAAGAATTTTAAGATAAAGAATATTTTTAAGAATTTTAATAACTTTAAAGAAGCTTTATAAAAAATATTCAGGATTATAAAGAAGTAATAATTAGTAAAGTAAAAATTAAGAAGCCTTAAATAGGTTATGTCTTTATTAGCTTACGTAGCTCGATTTTAATAAATAACTTTTAAGCTAAAATAAGAAAACGATGCTCTTATAGTAACTTCTTAAGAAGGTCTTAAAGAAAAGGTTAAAGACGAAATTTACTGCTTAGATAGGCTAAAAACGCTTTTAGACTATATAAATCTCCCGGTCCGGATAGATAATAAGTAGTATAAACGCTAATAGTAAAAAAAGCACTATTTAACTCTTAGCGGGGTTATTAAGAGAAAAAATAAAAAGCAAAAGCGCGACTTAAGTTATAACGCAATAAACTAAATACCCTTTAGGCGAGCCCGCTAAAGCCTGCTAAAAAAGCTATTTAATGCTTTAACTGCTAAAAGAAAGGCTATATTATAAGAGATTATATTAAAAAGAGGAATTTCTTTAAAGGAAGGAATATACTTATTTAAGAGAATAATGCTCTTTTAGCTTATAATCTGTGATATACTTTACTACTACCTTTTACTAAGGATACTAAAAAAATCGACTTTAAGCTTATTATACTTACCCTTAGTCTGTTTAAAACTAGTTTGCCTATAAAGGGTCTTTATAAAAAAAAACGTAAGATAAAGATAAAAGCTAAAAGCTTAAACGATTAGTAAAGAAATGCTTTTAAAACTAAGGATAATTATAAGTATAGAACTTTACTATAAACTATTAATAAGAACAACGAAAATACTTCTTATTTTAATAGAAACGTAATGCTTTTAAATATAAAAGAAAGCTATAATCTAAAAGACCTTAAATTTAATAAAATAAACAAAGAGCTTACTTCTAAAAAAAAAAATAACGATAAGCCTTATACTCTTTTTATTAAGTACTTAAATATAGTTATTACTATTAAGAATAAGGCTTATAAGTAGCTTTCTTAAACTAAATACTATAATAACGATTACTTAACGTATATATTAAATAAGTATGAAAGCGGCTAGTTTCTTAAACTAAGAAAGACTTATAATAAACCCGCTATAATAACTAAAGAACTTATAATTAGATCTAAGGTTTTTATAAAAAACCTTAAGAAAGATATTAAAGCCGATAAAGAGGAACTTATATAAGAAAATACTAATAACCGGATTAAAATTAAATAACTTTTACTTTTTAAGCAATATAACGAAACGAATAATAAAAACCTTTAAGATAGTAGCCTAGCTTTAATAAATAAGATTATAAAGCTAAAAGAAAATTATATATCTTTTTCTATATATATTACTAATCTAATTAAAGATTAAGACGATCTTAAGAAAAAGAATAATAAGCTAGCTAATAAGCTTAAGGAAGATAGGGAATTCCTTAACTTAGCTATTAAAGATACGTTTAAACGATATAGTAAGTATTTTAAAATAAATTATAATCTTTATAATAAGGTTAATAATTTAAAAATATTATATAAGGCTAAGTAATTTTAAAATAGTATACTTAAAAGCTAGTTAAAAGCTTAGTAAGAATAAATTTATAACTTAAAGCGATAAATAGAAATAAATTGTAGCGAAGGTATTAATATTATTAATAAAGCAGTTAAGAACTATAAAACTAGTAAAAATCTAGTTTTTAAAGCTATTAAGTAGCTTAGTTACTTAAATAGACTAATTCCGTAGAAAAAATTAAGATTTACTAAGAAGTCTATAGATAAGGCAAAAACCTAACGAACTTAAGAATAATAAGGCTATTCCTTAGGATAAGGAACTTACTTACGTTAAATAACAATTCTTAAAGTATAAAAATAACCTTTTTATTAAAATTAAAAGGATATCGCTATAACATATTAGTAGATTAAGGTATAATAAGTAGTAATATTTCCCTTATAACGGTAAATCGTTTTAAATTAAGCTTTATATACTTCTTTTAGTAAAAGGATTACCCTTTAAGTATAATAAAAGCAAGATTATATATAAGACTAATCTTCTTATCTATATAATTAAGATTTATAACTTTAAAGATTCCTTTAACGTCTTAGCTATTAGTTATAATATAATATTAATACTACTCTTTTTATAGAAATATAATCTTATAATAGATTAAGATAAAGGCCTTTTAAGGTTTAAAGACAATACTTTAAATATCCCTCTTTATAGTTTAATAAAGGACGAACTTAAAACGAAACACTTTAATAATTTAAATATAGTAATACTTAATAATAATTATATAAGGAATAGTAGTAATAATAATTATAAAGCGGCCTATATAGATATAAATATCGCACTAATAGAAATTATAATAAATAACAATAAGACGATTAATATTATAAACGATAATACTATTACGATTAGTATAATAAACGTAAAAATAACGCTAAACCTAAGTAAAGATAAGATTAAGAAATAAAATAAGAGAAAAAGACGAGATAATTTATATAAAGCTCGTAGTATTTAAAAGGTACTATTACTTTAAAGCACCTTAAAGAGCGAATATAGTATATAAGATAGCTAAAAGGTACTATTAACTTATAAAACCTTAAAGATCGTTATCTAAAAAGACTTAAAAGTATACTAAAGAGATATTTTAATATATTTATACTGCTACTTAAAGATAAACTACTACTAAGAGGTTATTAAAATTACGAAACTAAGTTAAAAAAAGGCTTTAAGCCTAGATTTTATAAGATATATAACTTAAATAAAAAGCATTTAAAGTTATTAAAAGAATATATTAATAAAAACCTATAAAAAGGTTATATTAAAGAGCTTAAATTAAAATATAAAGCTCTTATACTATTTACTTTAAAAAAATTAAAGATAAATAAAAAGCTTAACTTTATATAAATTTTAAAAAGATAAATAACGATATAATAAAGAACAAAACTCCGTTACTTTTTATAAGGGAAATAAGAGATAGATTAGCTAAGAAGTAGTAGTATATAAAAGCTTACCTTTAATCTACTTATAGCTTAATACGTATTAAAAAAGGAGATAAATTTAAAATACCCTTTAGAACATAATATAGACTTTATAAACTTTTAGTTATACCTTTAGGATTTACTAATATACTAATAACCTTTTAAAAGAGAATTAATAGTATATTAAATCCTTATTTAGACTGTTTTTATATAGCTTATTTAGATAATATAATTATAGACTTAAATACGCTAAAGTAATACTATAAGAAAGTTAATACAGTGCTAAAACTATAAAGAAAAGCTAGCTAATATATCTTACTAAAGAAATATAGCTTTTATATATAAGAAGTAGAATTCTTAAGGTATATAATTTTTCTTTTTTATATAAAGAAAAACCCTTAAAAGATTTCTATAGTTAAAGATTAACTAATTCCTATAAATATTAAGGAAATCTAAAGCTTTATAAGACATATAAATTATTATAAGAAGTTTATATTAAACCTTTTTAAGATAATTATACCGATCTTATTAGTATTAAAGAAAGTTAAACTAGACCTTTTTAAGTAAAAGTTAAAGGCAGACAAAACTTTTAGAAAGATTAAAGGATTACCTATTAAAAAACCTATATTAAATACTTATAATATAAAGAAGCCGTTAAAGTTAAAGATAGCTGCTTTTAATTTTATGTTAAGCGCGTAGCTAAGCTCGCGCAATTAAAACAATATTCCTAAGCTTATAGCGTTTTATTTAAAAAAGCTACTAAGTATAGAGATTTATTACCTTATTTATAAAAAAGAATTCTTAGTAATTATATATACTTTTAAAGAATTTTTATACTATATTTTAAGACATAAATATAAACTTATAGTTTATACGGACTATAAGAATATAAGTTATTTTGCTATAATAAAGCAATTAAATACTAGATAAATAAGATAAGCTAAATTCCTTTCGGAATTTAATTATAAGACTATTTATAAGAAAGGTTTTAAAAATAACTAAGCTAATATAATTAGCCGACGACCGGACCTTCACGATAAAAAAGAGCCTTATAAAAAGACCTTATTATTTCTAAATAATAATAGTAATTAAAATTTAAAGACGTTATATACACTATTAAATATATAAAACGATCTTACTACTTTAAAATTACTTATAAATTCTTATAAGAACTTAGATAAAAAATATATAAGAATCTTATATAAAAGCGAAAAATAGCGTTTTATAAGAATAAGCTATTCCTTACCTTACAGACTAAGAAAATAAGTATAACGGATTTTTATTCGTACTTGTTATATAGATATTAAGGTATTACGAAAACGTAAAATAAGATTAAAAACTATTATAATACTTATAACCTTTATAAGAAAATCTAAGGAGTTATTAATTATATAAAGTATATAATAAAAGCAAGGCTATATAATATAAGCTTTATAATAACTTAATTTCTCTAAAGGTTTATTTAAGACCTTAAGACTTTATTGCTTTAAACTTTATTAAGAAACTACTAAAGTTTATAGATTTTATAATTAGTATAAAATACGATTTTATTTTAGTTATAGTTAATCGTCTTACGAAGTATAGCTATTTTATTTTAACGTATAAAGCTATAAACGTAGAAAAGTTATCTTATACTTTTTTAAGATATATTATAGCTAATCGAGGACTTCTAAGTTTAATTATTTTAAAAAAGGATTAAAAATTTATTTCGAACTTTTAGTAAGTTTTAACATAGGCCTTAAGTATAAAGTATAAATCATTTACTGCTTTTTACCTTATTATAAATAGAATAATAAAACGATTAAATTTAACGCTTAAGCAATATTTTAAAAGCTATATAAATTATTAATAGTATAATTAGCTTTCTAAATTACTTATAGTATAGTTAGCGTATAATATCTTTTATTTTAAACCTATAAAGAATACTCCGGTTTTCGCAAATTATAGCTTTATACTATAAGCCTATAGGAATTTTTTACTTAAAGAAGTTATAGCCGAAAATTTTATATTAAGCTCGGAGTAGTTAATTAGCTTATACGGATTTATAAAATTTAAATTAAAATATATTACTAAGAGGATATTCTATTATTATAATAAGAAGTAAATCTTAAGATTATTAGAAAATAAGACGTTTTAAAGTTATAAAGAAAATAAGAAAAATTAACTATAAGTTAAAACTTTTAACTAGTTTACTTATATACCTTATTTTTTATATATCTTTTCTAAAGCTAACCTTATAAAAAGCTAAGGTAGTAAGAGAGCTAAACTTAAAAAGAGTTAAAAAGAATAAATATATAGTAAAAGCTATACTTATTAAAAAGATAGAAAATTAAAAGTACTTTTATTTAGTAAAGTAAAAGGATTATCTTAGTTCGGATAATACTTAAGAGCTTATAAAGCACTTAAAAATACTTTAAGAAAAGTTAAGTATTTTAATCGATAAAGCCTTTAAGTAGAAGTATAAGCTTCTTTAAGCTAGGATTTTTTTACTATTCTTAAATTATAAAAGTAAAAGGAAATTTAATAAAGAAAGAAACTTTATAGTTAAGTTTATATAACTTAGTATAAATCCTTTTAAAGATAAGATTCTCTTTATTAAGGAAAGATTAATAAAGAATAAAGTAAGGTTTTTATTACGGAACGTAAGATATAAGCGCTCCGGCTACTTATATATCAGTATATAAGATATAAGCATATAAACA
>JAPEBW010002518.1:0-11397 GCA_027405785.1 Ophiocordyceps robertsii
GACTCCTTATAACGTTTAATAAGAAACGAGGATATTAATAAATAGATTAATAAATATAAGGAAATTCTTCCTTAGCGATAAGTTAAATATACTTAAGGATCTTAAAAGTACTTACTAGCGCGAAAGAAATAAGTCTAACTTATAAAAAGGCGAGGGCTAACTAGCCGTACCTTATACGCACTTTAAGGATAGTTTAAGACGCCTTAGCTATCTATTAAAGGCTTACTAAGGCCGAGGGTTATATTCTTAAACCGCTTAGTAAAAGTAGATATACTATAGGCCTTATAGCGCTCGCTAAGTTAAAGGAGAAATCCGCTTAAATAGCTAAGAATATAAGCCGAGGTCCTCCGGCCTAAAAAAGAAAGACCTTTAAGACTATACGCTTATTAACGCTAAAGCTAAAACGGGCATACCCCGCGACTAAAAAAGGAACTACGGTAAACACTAATAACTATCTAAAGGATAAAGAGTATAGTATAAAAAGAGCTTAGTTAGATACCGATAAAAGCTTAAAGGAAACCGCAATTTATACTATAGTAAACTTAGTATAAAAAGCCGATAAAGTATATAGATTTTTAAGCGAAATATTCCCCTTAAAGAATAACCTTTACTAATATATCGAAGATAAACACCCCCTTAACCTTAATTAAGACATTGCTATATAAAGATATAGCTTAATATAGTAAGTAGTTATTTAAAAGCTATAAAGCGTTTAAATAGTTAAGGCTTCCCTTAATATTTAGCTATTAAACCTTAATAGGCCGTTACGATTTACCTATATATAGTTATTAGTCTATAGAAAAAAAGGGCCCGGGATAAGTATTAAAGCCTATATAAATACTAAGGTAGACTAAAGCCTTATTTAAGCCGACTTAGTAAAGACCTTTTAAAATATAACTATAAACTCTTCTTAACGAATTCCTATTTAAGGAGTAAGAAGGATAGCTACTATTAAATAAGCGGAATTTACTATATATATACTAAGAAAGCTAAACGGTAGCCTCGCGGTTAAAAAGGTAAAGATCTGCGCTAAGATAGTAAAACGCTTAGCGGCTAATATATTGCTTTACTAAGACTTTTTAGTTCCTTACTAAGGAGACCTTATTAACTTTATATTAGTTTTATAGATTAAGGCTTATAAAGGGATTAAAGCTAAAGATAAGATAATCTAGCTAAGACTAGCGATATATAGATAAGTTATTTACTTAGTTACTATAACGATTTTAGCTAGTTTTAGCAACGACTTACTTATATAAGTCTAAGCGCCGCCTTTAAGGCGTAATATAATATTTTTCCTTAATAACCTTAAGCTTGCTAAGATAATAATATAGGATTATAGGAGCTTTATAGCGATTAACTATTTTAAGGAACTATTAGTACTCCGCTAAGGATATAAGGTAAAGATAATTATAGACCTTAATAAGCAGTTTTAGCTATATAAAGAGGTTAATACTACTACTCCCTTAACGGAAGCCTTTATAAAAAATCCGGATAAAATAAACCCCGCTAAGGACTTCTTATAAAAGGATCTTATAGTAAACTATAAACTTAAAATTAGCTAAACTAAGGACCTACTTAAACTTACTACTAATAAGGGCGTTTAAATCTACGCTAAAGACTTAAAACACGTATTAAAAGTCTAAGATATCCTTTAATCGTTTCCTTACCTTTAAAAAAATAGAGGAGTAGTATATATAAACGAATCCGAATATATACGTATTCTTTTAGTAAAAGGATAGTAATACTAATAAGTCGTATTAAGATTATTTCTATTAAGTAATAAAGATATAAAGGTAGTAAATATAATATTTCGCTAACTAACCGCGTAAGGCCGATTAAAACGAGTTTATAAGCTAACTTTATTAATAGCGCTAGTATTTATAATATAAAAGATAGTAAATAAAAAGGAAAAGAGATAAGTAGTCGTAGACTTATAAGGGATTAATACTATTACTACCTTAAATACTTACTTAATGCCCTTTTAAAGCGATGGAATTAAACGCCTTTAAGGAAAAAAGTTTATTAGTATAGTAAACGTATAATCGTTTTTTTATTAGTTCTTAGTTTACTAAAACTACTAAGAAAGATTTATAGTTATAAGCTATCGCGGGCTAAAAAGATTACTAATAATACTTATAAGCTTTAAGAACTCCTTAATATACGTTTAAAGGTTTATTAATAACGTCTTATATAGATACTAAAAATACGCGGCGGCTTATATTAACGATATTATTATCTACTTTAATATAGCCGAAGAATACTTTTAATATTTAAAGGCCGTATTCCGCGCCTTCTTTAACTATAATATTACCTTATTTAGACTAAAGTCCTTCTTAGTATACCCGTTTATATAGCTCCTCGGATTTAAGGTAGACGCTATTAGCTTAAAAAATATAGATAAACGTATATAAGCTTTAAAGGATATCGCGTTCTTAAAGAACCTTTAATAGCTTAATAAATAGATTAGTCTTATTAAGTAGCTACGCTATACGGTCCCGCATTTCGCTAAGGAAGTTAACGTCCTATAAAAACGAAAAATAGAGCTACTTTAAGTAAGACGGGAAAAAGGAGTCCCTTTAAGGGGCTAAGGATAGGCTTAATACGCCGCGAAAGCCGCTTTCTAGCCTACTCTAAAAGAAAAAGAGGCTATCGCAATTTTAACTAAGAAACTTACTAAGCTTTTAACGATTTATTACTTTAACCCCGCTTAATAACTATTTATCTAAATCGATATATCTTAAAAATATAAAGTAGCGGCTATAGCTTTTTACTTAAAAGAAAGTATAAGATAGGATAAAAAGACGCTACTAGCCTAGACTAAGGTCTAACTTATTATTTACTTAAGCCGCGCTTTTTAAAGCGGAGAACCTTAATACTAATCTATAGAACTTAAAGTAGCCGGTTTAGTATAAGTAGTATATAAGTTACGCACTATAGTACTATCTATAAGAACGCTATAAGTAGTTATCTTTACCGATTATATAAGCACCTACGGAATCGTATACTAAAAATCCCTATTTTTTACTAATATAAAATCTTATAATAAGCTAGTCCTTATATCTTAATACTTAAGCTAATTCCCGCTTAAGGTATGCTATATTCTAAGCGTTAAAAACGTCGTGCTAGACGCGCTCTTATATTTACTATACTAAAACGATAGGCCGGTATCCTTAAACTAAGAAAGGGAATTAAAACGTATCTAAGAGGACGAGATAATAGACCGCGTATTCTTTTACGCGGAAGTATTAATCGAATTACCGCTTTATTAGAAAATAATCGATAGATATATAAAGAATATATAATAAGTAAAAATTATAACGTAGCTTAGCAGTAAAGACGGTGTCCCCGGACTTTTATTCCTCCGGTTATAAAGGTTACTATACTTTATAAAGTAGAATAAACGCTAAAGACTATATATCCTTAAGACTTATGCTAAGGAGATTATTAAAAACGCCTACGCTAAACATTTTTATACTAGCCGCACTTATATATAATAAGATTTATTTAAAAGCTTCTTAATCTTATAGCTTAGTAAATATATAAATAAGGTTATAGAGAGCTACGATACTTACTACTATAACTAAACTAATTAAAGTAAGACGCTAAAGTAGCTTATCTTAATTTAAAGCCCGCCTATTTTATACTATATAATAGTAATAAACTTTATTACTAGGCTTTTAGTAGTCTAAGCTAAATAATCCTTATAAAAAGATCTAATAAAGAACTTCTTTAATACCTTACTAACTATAACTAATAAATTCTTAAAAATATATCTTCTTATCTTAAGTAATAACTAGTTTATAGCGGAAGACTAAGTATAAGCGTTATATATTAAACTACTCCGCGCTAACTAAGGGATTTTAAAGGGGATAATCTTTAACTAAGATGTAAAGTTTACCTTAGTATTTTAATAGACCTTATAGCAAGCCTTTAAATCGAAGCTTCTTATATCTACCGCTTAGTACCCTTAAAGTAACGGCTTATTAAAAGGCGAAACTAAACTATAAAAATCGCGCTACGATTGTTTACCGCTAATTTCCTAGACTTACGCTAAACTAATATATTAATCGCCTTTTAGTTTAGCTTTAATAATTCCTTCTCCTTAGTAATTTACGCGGCCTTTAGTAAGGTTATTATAAGGATAAGAATAAATAACGGCCTCCGGTTCCTTAGTAACTACTTATACCTATAAAACTAAGAGGTTTTATAAGAAGAAGCTAAGTTAGCTATTGCCTATACTTAAGCCGCTATAAAGGATAAATACGATAAGAAACACCGCCCGCTAAAGTTTAACCCTAGCGATTAAGTCTAGCTATAGCTTAGTAAAGGCTACTATATTATAGATAGCAAACTAATAAAGCTTTAAAAAAGATATACTAAGCCGTTTAAAGTTACTGCTAAAGTAAGATAGCTTATATATCGATTAAATATAAAAAGGTCTTTTAATATCTATCCGGTTGTTTAAATAGTATAACTACGCTTAGCGGATAAGCTAGCTATACGCTTAAGACTAGTTTAAGACGAAGGGATACTTTACTTAAACGAGTAAGAAGTAAAATAAATCCTATAAAGCTATATAATAAAAAAAGGCGGCGGAAAGCTAAGGAAAGAGTTCTTTTTAGCTTAAAAAGGCTAGCTAAGCCGCTATAACTTATAAGTAAACGAAAAAGCGGTCTTCTTACCGAAGATCGTAAAAGCCTTTAAAAAAGCATAAAAAGAGTTAGCTACTTAAGTAGTTCGGACAAGAGTATAACTATAAGAGAGTGATTTTACTACTTTAATAAATCAGCTATTCAATCCCTACTTAATTAGCTAAGCATAGGGGGGTATATAAATTATATAAAAACCCGTATTAAATAGCCTAGCTTCGGCTTGTTATTTTCTAGGTCTTTACGTTCTTATATAAAATCTATAACGTTATATACGGAACTAAGGAGGTTAGGGTAGCTAGATAAAACAAAGATCCGCCTAGACCTAAACTAACCTTAACTAACTTTAAACACGAATTGCCGCATAAGGGAGGGATATTTAGCTATAGGGTAAAATGCTTTAAAATCAATATTCCTTGAGCTTTAAGACCGCTTAAAGGCCGGTCTAGATATATTACTCCGTTCCCTTATATTTATCTATAAAAGGCGAATCTCCCGCTACTAAATAGCTAGAGATTCTATAAGCACTTACGCACTTAATTTTTCATTAATTAATTCTAGCTAAAATCCCGCCTTATATAATATCAACTCCTTTATAACGTAACATTATATAATCTCCTAAGTTCCCTATAATTTCGCTGCTGCTTTAACCTTTTATAGGTTATAAGCCCGGCTTAGCTTACTATACTTAGAAATTAATTTCTCCTTTAACTAACTTTAGAAATTTCCGAGAAAAATACGATCCCTTTCCTTAACTACTCGTCTAACCTTCCTTAAAATTCGACGTTAATTAAACGACTAAGTCTCTTAGAATTTATACTTAAAGATATCTTAACCTTAATTACCTCCTTTAATCTCTTTCCTTTTTTAGAAATCCCCCCATCTATACAAAATTCTCTTAAAATCCCCTCTTTTTTACTAAGACCCTTTCCCTCCTTTAGGATTTGCTTAGAAATTCCTTTACTAATCCCCACCGACTTCTTTTATCTTTCGACCCTTCTTAGGTTAAAAATCAACTTTTCTTTACCTACTTATTCTATCTTACTAAAGATATATAAAATAGCAGGCTAGAAAGAATACGAGTTTTCTAAGTTAAAGGGTAATTCTAATTATACCTTATAGACTACTAAAATGCGAGCAATTCTTATTAAAGAAAAGTTTATAGCTGCTTTAAAGCAAGTAAATTATATAAAGACGGAAGAGGCTCTTCCCTTAATTTTCCTATATTTTAAGATAAGGTATACTCTTAAAGATTGTTTTTATATACTTAAAATTAGAGTTAATATAATTAGCTAGTTATATTTTAAGAATACTTATGCTCTTTTAAGTAAGGATAAGGTCCTTCTTTTAAATAATAAGGCGTAGATTCTTACTAAAGGATATCTTAGAAATAAGCTCTATTATATTCCTTTAGAACCTTTACTAAAAAAAGATTCCCTCCTTATTACCTCTTAAAAAGCAAAGGATATAGACTTTTATACTTAGTATTTACGCCTTAAGCATATAAATTATAGGGCTATCTTAAAAGTATTAAAAAGGTATAATAAAGATATAAAGATGCCTTTAGAAAAAGAGAATAAAATAAAACACTGCGAGATTTATATAAAGACAAAGGCTATAAATAAAGTAAATAAATAACCTTCGAATAAGACCTATTCCTACCTTAAAAAAATAGTATTAGATATTTTAGGGCCTATTAAAACGCCTACGTATAATAAATATCACTATTATATCTCTTTCCTAGATATAGGAACCCGATTTCTAGACCTATACCTCCTTTAAAGTAGGGGAGAAGCTATAAAAAGGTTCCTAGATTATATAAAAATAGGGTTGAAAATAACCTAGATAAAACTAGGATTAGAAAGGTATTTTTAGATAATGCAAAGGAATTTATATATAAGATAAAAACATACTATGAAAGAAACGGTATCTTATTTAATTCTAGCCCTCTTAGAACGCCGGAATCTAACGGTAGAATAGAGAGGATAAATCGCACTATATTAGAAAAAGTCCGTTCTTTATTATATACGGCAAGACTGCTTAAATATCTATAGGGTAAGGCTATTTTAATAGCTACTTACCTATATAATAGATCTCTACATTTAGCAATAGGTTTTAAAAGCCCTATGGAAAAGAGGGATAATATAATAATACCTTTCGAGACCTTAAATAAAATAAAGACTTTTAGAAGCCTTGTTTGTTATAAAAATAAGGACCTTAAAGATAAGCTCGAGGCTAGAGCCTTTAAGGGAGTTATTATAGGCTATAGTAAAAACGCCTATAAAGTCTGGGATTTTTCTAAGAGAAAATTAATAGTCTCTAGAGATATTACTATACTAGAAAATAGGTTTATAGATAACCCTTCTAGCCTTATTAAAGACTTCGATTTTAATAGAATTCTAAAGAATAAAAATAGGCTAGAAGCCTATAGCCCTATAGAGGAAGGCCCTTTAGAGGAAATTACTAAAGAAATTCCCCTAATCCCTATAGAAGAAGGTTCTTAAAATAAAAATTTAGATAAAGATCCTAGCCCTACTAGTCGTATAGTAGTAGAAATACCTAAGAAGCATAATGGGTCTTATACTAACTATATAGATTACCTTAATATTTGCCTGCTTTTAAATAGCGATTATAAAGAATCTATTTTAGCTATAATAGAACAGGATAAGGATTAAGATTTGCTAAATACCTATAAATAGGCAATAAATAGCCCTAATTTAGCTAGCTAGAAAAATGCTATGCGAGGGGAAATAAACCAACTAATTAAATATAATACTTAGGAATTCGCCTATCTCCTTAGCGATTAGGAGGCTTTAGATGGCCGTTAGGTCTATACTATTAAAAAGAATAGTTAAAATCAAATTATTAAATATAAAGCCCGTTTCGTAATTTAGGGATTTAAGCAGATATACGGCTTAGATTACCTAGAGACCTTCTCGACTACGGCTAGACCTAAATTTACTAGAATTCTTCTTATTCTAGCAGTTTTAAACAATTATTAAGCTATGTAAATAGATATAACTAATGCCTTCGTTTACGCCGATATAGATTCGGAAGTATATATTAATCTTCCTTTAGGCTAGGAACAATATACTTTAGAAGACTATTATTCTAAGAATAGGTCTTATTATAAAAAGAAAGGAATAAATCTATCGAAATTTATAGACCTATATAATAAAGGTTTAATAAAAGCAAAGCTAAAAAAAGCATTATACGGTCTTAAACAAAGCCTAAAGCTCTAGTATACTTATTTAAAAGATATACTAAGTAAACTCGGATTTTTCCCCTTTTTACTAAAAGAGGGGGTATTTATAAATAAACGCTATAAAATTGCTTTAGCGATCCACGTAGATAACTTTCTTATAGTAAGGCCCTCGAAAACTATAATAAAAGAAAGACTATTTAAAGAATTAGCTAAATACCTAGATTTTACTATACTAAGAGATATAAAAGACTTCTTAGGTCTAAATATATAAATCAACCGAGATAGAAAAGAGCTATATATATCCTAAGAAAAATATACCTTAAATAAAATTAAGGAGTTTAATAAAGAAGCTATAGGAACTTCGAATACGCCTATAATAGTAAGATTTAAGCTAGTAAAAGCTAAGGAATTACCCTCGAAAAAGGTAATATTACAATTTTAAAAAGAAATAGGATCTTTATTATTTTTAGCTTTATTTATAAGGCTAGATATCCTTTATTTAGTTATATCTTATATAAGATTCGCTGCTAAACTAGATAATACGCATATAAAGGCTTTAAATACAATTTAGAAATATTTAAATAAATTCCCTAGCCTTAAGATTAAATATACGTATAATATTCCTTTAGACTTTTTATATATAAAAGGTTATACTAATACTAGTTAGGCCTTAGATTTAATAGACGCCTACTTAGTCTTAAGGTACTATTTTTATATATATAACAATATAATAAGTTAGGCTTGTTTTAAGTAAAAATTAGTTGCTCTCTCTACGTGCGAGGCAGAATATATAGGTCTTAAGGAGGCTGCAAAAGAAGCTATATATTTAAATAGTCTCTTTACTGCAATTACTAGAGATTTATCTATTAAGATCTTAAATAGTATTCCCCCGATTTTAATAGATAATACTGCTGCTATTAAATTAGCAGAAAATCCTAAATTCTATAAGCGTACTAAACATATACGCGCTACATACTACTATACGAGAATAAATATAAGAAATAAAGAAATCAAGGTCTTCTATATTAAATTAGAAGATAATATAGCTAATATCTTTACTAAGGAATTAGGTCTTGCTTTAATTAATAAGTTTAAGACCGGATTATCCTTAGTATAAGAAGTCCTATAAATAAAAGGAGTTGTTAAAGGTTATTCTTTTGCTTTCTATACCTTTCCTCCTACTAGGTTTTTTCCCTTTTTAAAGGTTTCCTAGATAAAGATTAAAATAACTAGGTTTTTAGATTACTATAAATTTTTCCTAAAGACTAAGCTACCTATTAAGTACCTTTAAATAATAGAACTTTAAGATTTTTCCTTTTATAAGGTTTTTCTATAAGTATATACCTTACGATGTTTTTTCCTAAAAAGAAAGGTTTTTTATATATCCTAGGTATAAGAGAGGTTTTCCTATAAGGACTTTACCTTATATATATACTACCCTAATAAATCAGTAAAGAGTATATAAATCTACTCTTTAAAGGAGGCTATAAGAGAGTGATTTTACTACTTTAATAAATTAGCTATTTAATCCTTACTTAATTAGCTATATATAAGGGGGTGTATAAATTATATAAAAACCCGTATTAAATAGCCTAGCTTCGGCTCGTTATTTTCCAAGTCCTTATATCCTTATAAGACGTCTATAACGTTATGTGCGGAACTAAGGAGGTTAGGGTGGCTAGATAAAACAAGGATCCGCTTAGACCTAAACCAACCTTAACTAACTTTAAACACGAATTGCCGCATAAGGAAGGGACATATAGCCACGGGATAAAATGCTTTAAAATTAGCATTCTTCGGGCTTTAAGACTACCTAAAGGCCGGTCCGGATATGTCACTCCGTTCCCTTATATTTGTCTATAAAAGGCGAATCTGCCGCTACTAAATAGCTAGAGATTCTATAAGCACTCACGCACTTAATTCTTTATTAATTAATTCCAGCTAAAAATCCTACCTTATATAAACATTAACTCCTCTATTACGTAACATTACGTAATCTCCTAATTTCCTTATAATTTCGCTGCTGCTCTAACCTTTAATACTTTATAAGTAAGCTTATAGCTTATTATCGCATAGTAAATAATATCTTATCGTTGCCCGTAGTTATAAAGGGGCGATACTACTTTAAGTACGTTATAGCGGAATAGGAAGTCTTTAAGGCCTATTACTCCGGTTCGTATTTAGGTAATCGTAAAGCTTAAGTACTTAAGTAGCGCCTTATGCCGGTTAAGCGCTACGGCTTTATCGAACCGGGGCGGTAAGTTTATAGGGTAAAGCGTAGTTTAGCGCTATTTAATAGGTTCCTCCCTTAAGCTTTACTGCTTAGCTTATTCCTTAAAGAGGATTTCCTTTATTCTTTTCTTCTTTTAAAGCTCGCTAGACCCGACTTAAGACCGTACCCCTCTTAATGCCTTAACGAGCGGTAGCCTTAAGGGCGTAGGCCGCCTTAGCCGTTATCTACGTTATTAAAGTAGTCTTACTACTAATACGGACGCGCGTTAGATTTAGTTTAGGATTCCGGAGTCCTTTAGCCTTTTAAGGGTATTAGCTATTCTTTAATTTAAGTAAAGGTCGATTAGCGGGACCTAGGTTTTAGCTTTAAGCTAGTAAATAAGGGTAGCTTAGTAGGCCCCTACGACTATTTAAAGGCAGGCGGTTTAATCCCGCGCTAACTTCGCGGCTATCCTACGGGGCCTTCCGTCCGCTAAGGTTATTTTATAAAACGTAACTATAGCGTATAATATAAAAGACCGGACGACTTTACTATAAACTTCCTAGGCCTTAAGTAAGGTATATCCCTATATAAACGCTACGAGCCTTATAAGGGCTAGGTTCTGCCTTTTTAGCTTAGCGCGTAGCTTATTAAAGTATGCTTTTTACTTAAGCTTATAATTTACTTATACCCTTAAAAGCTTAGCGTCTTTATTAAAGGTTAGAGCAGCAGCAAAATTGTGGGGAAATTAGGAGATCACGTGATATTACGTAATAGAGGAGTCGATATTATGTAAGGCAGGATTTTAGCTAGAATTAATTAATAAAGAATTGAGTGCGTGAGTGCTTATAGAATCCCTAGCTATCTAGTGGCGGCAGATTCGCCTTTTATAGACAAATATAAGGGAACGGAGTGACATATCCGGACCGGCCTTCGGGTAGTCTTAAGGCCCGAAGAATGCTAATTTTAAAGCATTTTACCCCGTGGCTGTATATCCCTTCCTTATGCGGCAATTCGTGTTTAAGGTTAGTTAAGGTTAGTTTAGGTCTAAGCGGATCCTTGTTTTATCCAGCTACCCCAACCTCCTTAGTTCCGTACATAACGTTATAGACGTCGTATAAGGATATAAGGACCTAGAAAATAACGAGCCGAAGCTAGGCTATTTAATGCGGGTTTTTATATAATTTATACACCCCCCTATATATAGCTAATTAGGTAAGGGTTAAATAGCTGATTTATTAAAGTAGTAAAATCACTCTCTTATAGCCTCCCTTAAAGAGTAGATTTATATACTCTTTACTAATTTATTAGGGTAGTATATATATAAGGTA